>JANHZT010001968.1:0-10576 GCA_032468215.1 Stegonotus admiraltiensis | reverse complement strand
CATGCTGCGCCGACTGGAGGGGTTGGGAGTGGGGGGCACCGTTTTGCGGTGGTTCTCCTCCTATCTCTCTGACTGGTTGCAGACGGTGTTGACGGGGGCAGAGGTCGACCTTGAGACGCCTTGCTTGCGGTGTGCCACAGGGGTCGGTCCTCTCGCCTCTCCTGTTCAACATTTATGTGAAGCCGCTGGGTGAGATCATCCTTGGTTTTGGAGTGCAATGCCATCTATACGCTGATGATACTCAGCTGTACATCTCCACTTCAAACCACCCCAACGATGCCCTTGAAGCAATGTCCTGGTGCCTGGAGGCTGTACGGGTCTGGATGGGGAGAAACAGGCTCTGACTCAACCCTTCCAAGACTGAATGGCTGTGGATGCCGGTGTCCTGATATAGCCAGCTGGTGCCATCACTGGTTATCGGAGGTGAGTCATTGGCCCCCACGGAGAGGGCTCGCAACTTGGGCGTACTCCTGGATGCGCGGTTGTCTTTAGAAGATCATACAATGGCCGTGGCCAGGGGGGCTTTTTATCAGGTCTGCCTGATATGCCAATTGCGTCCCTTTCTGGATTGGGATTCCCTGTGCACAGTCACTCAAGCTCTCGTCACTTCCCGCCTACTGTAATGCCTACTGGACTACTGGACTACCGTAATGCTCTCTACATGGGGCTCCCCTTGAGGAGCACCTGGAGGCTCCAACTGGTCCAGAATGCAGCCGCACGGTAATTGAGGGAGCAATTCGATGCTCCCATGTAACACCCCTCCTACGCGAGCTGCACTGGCTTCCAGTGATCTTCTGGGTGCAATTCAAGGTATTGGTTACCACCTTTAGAGCGCTCCATGGCATTGGACCAGGTTACTTACGAGACTGCCTTCTGCCACAAATAACCTCCCACCAACCGGTGTGCTCTCATAGAGAGGGCCTCCTCAGGGTGCCATCTGTTAGACAATGCCGACTGGCGGCCCCCAGGGGGAGAGCCTTCTCTGTGGGAGCCCCCGCCCTCTGGAATGGGCTGCCTTCGGGGATACGTCAACTTCCTGATCTCCAGACCTTTTGCCGCACCCTTAAGACCTTTCTTTTTCATCGAGCAGGGCTGGTTTAAATAAACTGATTCTATAGGGGGAGATTAAATAATTTACATTTGACTTAATCTGGGGTTTAATCCATGTACCAAATTAATGTAATTTATTTTAACTGTTCTTAAACCTTGCATGATATATTTTAATTGCTGGCTGTTCACCGCCCTGAGTCCTTTGGGAGAAGGGCGGTATATAAATCCAATCAATCAATCAATCAATCAATAAGACACAATCATAAATCATAAGATTGCATATAGCAAGTGATAAATCATAAGATACCAATTGGAGAAGGTAATAGGAAAGATGAGAAGGTTGAGAAGATGAAAAAGATGAGAAGGATAATAATAATACAGTCCTGCTACATGGTTAGATATCTTTAGGCATAAGACAGTGCTGAGGTTATTAGGTGTTAGCTGTTTTGGCATACAATACGCTAAAGCCAATCGTGGAATTCAAATTCTTTTACTACCATTTCTGTAGGTGTGGCTTGGTGGGCGTGGCAGGGAAAGGATACTGCAAAATCTCCATTCCCACCCCACTCTGGGGCCAGCCAGAGGTAGTATTTGCAGGTTCTCCAAACTACTCAAAATTTCCACTCCCGATTCTCCAGAACCTGTCAGAACCTGCTGAATAGCACTCTTGCCTATAGCGGTGTCCTGAGGGAAGGAATTGCAACAGTTTATGTCCAGGAAGTGAGAGGTCTATAGATATTTTCTCAGATAGACTGGACTTTTGTTAGCAAGGCTCGCAATGGGGGTAGGAGAATGCTTTTGGAATTATTGCATTCTTACAAAATTTTAGTAATGTACAAACTCTTCTTACACATATGCACACTCACAATCTGTTATGCATATGGTGACATCTTTTAAATACAGAAATATATGACACATAAACAGTGACCAGTTATCAAGCAAATAACCCTCCTGCTCCTACAATGTATGTCCTCCTTTATATGTAATAAAGCATTTGAATGCCTTCCTCCCTGCATTATTTTAATGCTGCATCTCAAGAGTTTTTCTTCCCAGTTAGGAAAGCTTTTCAAGGCTGAATGAAATCAGCAAGAATCATGGACAAAGAATCATTCCTTTAAACTGTACTAGTGTGTGTACAGGTTTTAAAATCATGATAAATCAGGATCTAATAGGGTCAATGCAAAAGTGAGCAGCTATTGATCTTCTTTTAGAGACTGGTTAATACTGTAGAAGCTTTATATCACATATGAACTTAAAAATCACATATACTCTTCTCTCTCTGTGCGTGCATGGAAAGTTGAAATAATTTTTCTAAGAAACAAGAAGGGTGGATTTCTCCTGGGAAAAATAAAGTGCCCCTTTCAAGATTAAACATCTAGAGTTTGCAAAGTTTTGCCGAGTTCTGCTCTAAGAAGGATAGAAGTATTTTAATAAATCTTTTTAGCTCTTAAGGGATCCTACTCAAGTTCCTACTTTAATGTGGACAATTATATAACCTTTTTTGACAATTAGTGGGTAAAACAGTTGTGCGTTAGTCTTAGTTGGCTAAGTTTGTATTTTAAAGAAGACAATTGTCATCCCAATATCTGCTATGAAACAATGTTCAACTGATGCTCCTTTTTATGAATGAGCATCAAATTTTTGAGTTACGGTTCCCATATTCAGCTGCATCAACCATGTTGCAATTTCCCCCAGTGGTTGGACTACTTGGCTTCCAAGTGAGTTGTGATTGAAATAAAAGTTGGCTTCGAGGAATGAGGAACTAAATTTTAGAAGAGAAAAAAACAAAAACAAAACAAACCCATTTGTCATAAAAAATATGGGCTTTTCAATAGTTACTTCTGTCTCTCCCTTCTCAAACCTTCTGAAACCTATAGAATACTATGGTTAATGGATTTGTAGCATGATTATGAAGCTTTACTCCAGAACAGTCCTACACACCCCTACCCCAAGAAAGAAGATACAAAGCATCCAGTGAGAGTCAGCTGCAAATTTATTAAACAAATGCAAATAATTTGAATGAATTCTACAGATCAGGCTCATTTAGAGTAGGCTAACATAGCTTAGGAAATTTATAAATCACTATTTTATGATGTATCAATGGTTGTTATAGTGTGTTATGGAAAGTAGATCATGACACTGAATCATAATATGGTTTATCTTTTCGGGACATAGATGGTTAGGTCAGCACAGTTGTTATGTTCATTCAATGACTTTATCATCCAATCCAATCCAAAGGCTTTAGCTGTTATGTGAACCAACAGATAGAAACCTATATTTTCTACTGAGCAGTTATAAAAGATAGAGTCCTCTGACATAAACTGTAGGATTCTGAGTCCACCTGGCCTGTGATGTCTTTTTATAAACTTACCCCTGTGCAAGTGGAAATAAGCAAATATTTTTGAGCTAGAATAGGACATAGAAGGATGGTTGTTGGTCTTTTGATATTCCTTGCATTTATGGATATTGTATTTTCTGTAACTTGTTATTTTAACTTTGTGAAACCACCCAAAGTTGTATGGTTTGGGTCACCAAGAAATCTAGAAAATTTTTGGTTAGCAAGCAAAGGACACAAACAACTTTTGTTTGAGATCTTCTCTCCATCTTCTTCTGAAACCAGCTCTGAGATAACTTCCTTGCACATCTGTGCTTGGACCCTTGTTGAGCCATCTGAAACCAGGTTTCTTCAACAGAGTGGTTTATAGTACCAACCAGCATGATCACATTGTGAACTTGTCGTTACCCTCTTTTCTAGGTTTTCCAGGAAGATGTCTTCTTAGAATTCAGAAGCGTAGTCTTCTCAGGTTGCTGGGAACTGGCTCTCACAGCCTGCAAATCTTTAGTTTTGGGTTTCCTGCTCATACCTTGCCACACTGTGGAGGCAACAGTACTATCCCTATTGGGACACTTTAAATACCGCCCCAAGTTTTGTCCAGCAATTTTCTTAGCCAAAAGGAAGACATCTGTGTATGTGTATGTAAGAAGCATCTTACTATAACTCCAGAAGAGGGCTGAAACCGGATGCTCTAGATATGGTCTACAACAACAATAACAATACCTTTATATCTGTGTGGTTGCTTGGAAATGATTTTTTTTTTCAGTGCTCATCATGACTGAAAGTGAATCTTGGCTTGCTTTAGCTTGTTTCCAGGGTTGTTCTCAAAGTCTTTCATATTAATGAGAGGACCATTATATGATGATTGCATAGGCGGGTTTCGCATAATTTTATCACCGGTTTGCGGCACACCGAAAATGTGAGTGCATGCACTTTGCTTGCGCGCGTGGCTTGCACGCATATGCATGGCTTAGAAAACATGGCTAAATAGGATGGCATAGTACCAGGATGGGTGGGCGAGCCACCCGTAGGTCACCACTACCGGTCCAAACCGGCTGAATACCACCGCTGGATGATTACTTAAAGCATAGAACTTAAAACTCTTAAATTGCTTCAGACTATGGAGGCAACACTACCATCCCTATTGAGACACTTTAAAAACCCTCCAAGTTTCGTCTAGCAATTTCCTTAGCCAAAAGAGATATCTGTGTATGCACAGAGGCATGCTAAACTAAAACTGCTGGCAAGAGGTGTAGACCAACACAAAATGAAGCAATAGGACCACTGCATTTTTAAACACAAAGGGGGCATGCCTTTGTGAAGGGATGCTTCAAATAAAACTTTATCAAAGTCAAGCACTGCAAAGTTTTTGCACATATTCATTTAACATTAACTACTTTATCAGCAATGGCATGATAAAAGAGAAGATGGACTGTGGAAAGGGTGGGGAGAAGAAAAGGAGCAAAAACCTCTTCTCTTCAGTGTTACAGCCAACGGCAACTGTTAATATAATAAAGTCATTCATCCCTGTCATCGTAACCCAAGATTAAATAGCCCTAAAACCACTGAAACAGCAATTTTGTGATTAACTTGATGGGTATTTACAGTCCTTAATGAAACATTATATAGTCATTTGAACATGGTATGGTTTGTTTGTTTTTTAAAAGAATAGGTATGATGGAAAAGATGAACGTTTCTGGAAAAGTTCCTGCTTTTTCTACGTCTCATTTGCTATTTCCCAATTTGAGTACAAATTCAGTTCTCTTAGTTTCTTACTCTCTCTGCCATGTTACTGATGAAGCTACAGAGGACTAATTTCAGTCCATTCTTTTTTTATGAGCTGCCTTTCATGAAATTTTGGAGGCTTCCCCAAATTAGCATCCAGTTCTCTTTGGTACAATTACTGGAAAAGGGAAGAATTGGAGGAAGGCTTCTATATAATAATGCAGTGGTGCTGTTTTTTATGTAACCAAAATTGCTCAAGGTACACACATATGAAATGCTTTCCCCACCACAAATGCTGTTGAGACAGTACCACCATTGTTTCACAATAGCAAACCTTCATATGCTCAATACCACACATACCATGCACACAAAAGGCGGCAGCTTCTTCTGAAGGATAGCTTCATGTAAAAGTGGTGGGTTGCTCCTGATTCTGTCCAGTTCTTTAGAACCGGTAGTAAAAGTGGTGGGAGGCTCCGCCCACCTGCCCAGAAGTCATAATTGATGATCTGCGCATGTGTTGTGAACCGCTAGCAAAGGTAAGTTGAACCCACCCCTGTGTAAAACACATTGCAGTAATCCAGTTGAGAATTGGATTTTCCTCATGGCGGCAGCACCAGCAGCAGGTGGAGGCAGAGGCACATGGGGGCAGCTGCCTTCTTTGTTGTGGCCAAGCAAGGACAAATGGTGGCACAGAGGGGGCAGGCAGCCACCTGTTGCTTGGAGGACCAACCTGGTGGGTGCAGTGCTCAGATTCACCTATGCTACACAGGCTGCACAGTCCCAGAGTGAGCCAGCCAAGGGGCTGGTGGCAGGGATGAGTTCTACTTACCCTTACTATTGGTTTGCAATGGGAGCATGCACACAGAAACTTCTGTGCATGCGCAGATCACCAATTATGACGTCCAGGTGCATGGGTGGAGCCTCCCATCACTTTTACTACCAGTTCTAAATTCTAATTGTGGGCTGAAATTGCTGCCAAGACACTGCCAGTCTCCGCACACTTGCCAGGGAGGTGCCTGGCTGGGCTGGTCCAGGGTGGCAAGGGCCTGTCCCTCACTACCTCTGAGGCAGCCCTGTGGGCCAAATAAGGGCCCATCTAGCCTGCAGGCCTTGTGTTTGTCATGTCTATTGTACATTTTAAAAAAATTAAGACATCACCTGAAAATTAGCCCTAGTGCATCTTTTGGAGCAAAATTTAATAAATTTGGAATAAAAACTAACATAAATCTTATTTTCAGGAAAACATGCTAACATAATAAAGACATTTCACTAAAAAAAGTCTTAATAAAAACTTCCTTAAAGTGAAAGGAAGAATTCCTGTGTCAAGAAACTTCAAGAAACAGAAAACATAGCATGAATGTAGAAATAATATGACAAGTAATAATAGTATAACAGTGGTCTTATCTTTTCTACAAAACCTATTTAATTCATTTGAAGTCTTTCATGTATTTATTCCAAAGTAAATTGCCCTTTTCAAATGCTATAAAGATATTCTACTGAGATCCATTATTTTTCTTGCTTTTCACAAGAATATAAGAGTAGAGCTGCTGGAGCAGGCCAAAGCCTATCAAAGTTTCAGAACATTTCCTTCTCAGAATGGCCAGCCAGGTGCATCTAAAATATTCACAGGCAGAAGTTGGAGGCATATTAAGCCGCCCAGAGTCACGTGATAGTGATATGGGTGGTATATAAATTTAATAAAGAAGTGTTCCTGTTATCCATTTTTTTTTGCTTTGTGTTGCTACTCAGAAGCATAGTGATAAAGCCACATAAAGTCTCAAGTCTAATAAACCTTGATTGATCTGCTCTTCATGAATTTATATAAGTCCCCTTTAAAGTCATCGGGATTAGTAATCATCAATAGCTCTTGTGTCAGTGACTTTCTCCCAAGTTAGTTATATAAAGAAATTATTTCTCCTCTTTGTTCTGCATCTCCTTCCATCAGCTTGCAATCAGATCTTAGGGTTTTGAAAGAAAAAAGAAAACTTTTCCTGTCCAATTTCCCTATGCCATGCATGATTTTAAATACTTTTAATGTATGCACTTTTGATCTCCATTTTACTGTGCCATGGTGCCACAGTGGTTAGAGTGCAGTACTGCAGGCTACTTTTGCTGACAGCCGGCTGCCTGCAATTTGGCAGTTCAAATATCACCAGACTCAAGGTTGACTCAGCCTTCCATCCTTCCGGGGTGGGTAAAATGAGGACCGGAATTGTTGGTGGCAATATGCTGACTCTATAAACCGCTTAGAGAAGATTGTAAAGCAGTATATAAGTCTAAGTGTTATTGCTATTGCTATCCTGAAGACAGTCTTCGGTGGAGGGAAGCTGGATAAAGAAATTAATACACAGGGTCTCATCCAGTCTTCTTCAATCTCATGCTCTCCAGATGGACTGGACATTAACTCCCCAAATGCTCAGTCCATATTTATAAGAATGAAGACGCATTGGGCTATTTAACACAAGTAACATTTAATTTAATTGGGTGATTATGTGCTTCAAGGTATTTTATTTTAGCAGCTTCATCAGGCAAAATATATGCTTGTATTGTTGTACTGTTTGAGAAATTAATTATATTAATTTGAATTAAATAGATTTAATTGCCCAATTGTAGGGCGCTTCAAGGCTAACATTTTGTCAGTTCTGGTCCATTAAAACTGGCTCAAATTTTGTGAATCTTCAGGCTGCCACAGGACTCTTCCTCAGTTTTGTTGGCTTTTACTACATCTACTATAAGGCAGGGGTGTCAAACTCAATTTCATTGAGGGCCTCATCAGGGTTGTGTTTGACCTCAGGGGTGGGGGGTGACGGGGTTGTGTGACCAGGGTTGGCATGGCTGAGGCGCCTGTGGTGGCCCAAGTGCTCTGTCAGCGAAAACAGGCTCCCGAGCTCCGTTTTCAGCTGGGCTGGCCTCTTGCAACCCTCTGCCAGTGAAAATGCAGCCCTCACCCCCAGAGCATGTTTTCACTGGCAGAGGCACTGCAGGCTGGTCCTTCACTATTTCCAGGGTAGCCGCACGGGCCAGATCTAAGCACCTTGTGGGCCAGATCCAGCCAGCAGGCCTTGAGTTTGACATAAGGGATCATGAACCCCCTCCCCCCAACTTTAATTTTACTAAGCCAATGGTATCACATGTTAATATATAACAACAAAGCCAACAGTATACCATTTCTCAGAACAAACTCTAGGTATTATTTTCATCTTTCTTTGTAGAACTCATTGCTAAATATTAATTTTCTTAAAATCATATCCCCTAGCTAGAGCAGTTATAACTTTGTTTTCTTTTGCATTATATATTATTATTTCTCTTACATGGATCTGCCTCCCTCATTATGGGGTCATTGAGCCCATAGAGTTTAATATAAGATCTTAATGCCTGACATGAAAGACAGCTATTACCATAAAGGATGCTTATAAAAAGCATATTAAGCAGATACTTTAATTAGGTCAACTATGGCTTATTGAATAGCTGCCAGTTTTGAGTTTCGAAGAGCTCCAGCCAAGATATTTAACATTCAGGGGAAAAATTAGGACTGTTAATATTTTTTGATGGTATCATTCATATTGTATAATCAGGGTTGTCTATAGGATGTGGTCCAAAACATTAAAGTTATGGCCGCAACTGTACAATCAAAACTCTGTTTATTTTTAAGGGTATTGCATGTGTGACATGCATAAAAAAAAACAGATGGCATTTAAAAAGACTTTGCTTATAGGAACTGGTAGGGAACACTGACAATCATGATTGAGTTTATACCTCCTGCCAGCTTCCCCATTGACTTGTGGAAAGCTGTGAGGTAGCATTGTAAATGATAATCACATGACTATGGCTGACTGTAGCAGCTGCAGCTGTGCAGTGGAACTGAAGAGACCACAACTTTTCTAAATTTTATTCCCACAAGAGCTATGGGTCTTGGCATTTTTTTAAGTTAACCCTTTTGAGATATCTTGGTTCAAAACCTATTGCCTTTTGAGGCACCATTACTTGGGTAGATTATAAATCTCAGTGTTCCTTCATCCCCTTCTTCCCTTGGCTCTCCCTCAATAACAGGGCAACCCATATCCAACAACAGTGGCCAATCAAATGGCAGCATTGAGAAAGAGAGGAGATAAGATGGCTGCCTGAGAGCTCTTCAGCCCTACTGGAAGAAATGTCCATTTCTGGTTCAGTTCCAAGTGGGGAGAAAGACACTGGAAACATGGAGACTGCTTGGAAAGATGATTTAATGGTGAAGCAGAACCACCAAACATGTATGATTCTGGGTAGCTGAACACATGGAGTGGAGACTGAGATATATTTATACTAGTGGTGGGCTTCGAAATTTTTTACTACCGGTTCTGTGGGTGTGGCTTGGTGGGCATGGCATAGCTTGGTGGGCGTGGCTTGGTGAGTGTGGCAGGGGAAGGATACTGTAAAATCTCCATTCCCTCTCTAATCCAGGGGAAGGTTACTGCAAAATCCCCAATTCCTCCCGATCAGCTGGGTCTTGGGATGCAGAGAATAGATGGGGGCAGAGCCAGTCAGAATTTTTACTACTGGTTCTCTGAACTACTCAAAATTTCTGTTACTGGTTCTCCAGAACTGGTCAGAACCTGCTGAAACCCACCTCTGATTTATACCCTCTCTTGGACTTTGCAAGAAATGTATCCTATTGGTTATCAGACTCCCAAGAGGCTTTGTGGGAGTCCAGCGAACTTTGTAGGCTGTCTGTGTCCCAGGCTTGGTTGAATCTTGCTGGGTGATGATGTAATGAAGAGGGTTTTGGGCAATTCCTATTATGGCTTAATGGCTTTGTCCTGGTTTGGATCCTGAGTGAGGGATAATCCTATCACCCTGGAGCTGAAGGCCTTTTCTCTTGTAGACAGGATGGCCCTGTCTTTCTGGGGCTATTAACAAAGGTGGGCAGCTTTCCAAGAGCATGTTTCTCCTTTTCTCTAGTATAGAGGTGGGTGCTAACTTCCTACAGCCCCATACTTTGTGAGGAAAAGGCTGAATAAACTGAGCCAAAGCCCAGAAGTCAAATAAAAGGGCAAATGAGAAGGAGGCAACCAGAAAGTAGGCAGCAGCTGAGAAAACTGGGAAGAGAGATACATTTTTATCTTCCCTCAGACTAGAGTGAGGGAAAAAAATTCGAGCCATTTCCCTCAGAAGGAGAAAAGAGATTTTTGGGGAAAAAAGCAGACTCAAGTAGCCCAAGCAGGGACACACAAACAGAATGGGTGAAGAAAAATTCAAGACTTTAACACATCAAGAGAAATCAGAAACTGAAAAAGATAAAGGATCATACCTTGTAGAAAAGGGTATGTAGCCTTATAAGGAATGGCAATAGGAATAGATAGGGATTAATAAAACAGATATATACAAATCAACCCGTAAACAAATATATTAGAGACAGAATAGAATAGAATAGAATAGAATAGAATAGAATAGAATAGAATAGAATAGAATAGAATAGAATAGAATAGA
>JANHZT010001967.1:137855-148403 GCA_032468215.1 Stegonotus admiraltiensis | reverse complement strand
AGAAAGGATGGAAGGCTGAGTCAACCTTGAGCCTGGTGAGAATTGAATTCGCAGTAATTGCAGGCAGCTGGAACTAAATACTCCCTTTAACAAGGGAGCATTAGTCTGCTACGCCACACAGACTCCTTCTGTGCCTTCTCCTTTGGCCTTCTGGAAGGGCCTTATACAGTATGCATAGCATTTATGTGGTGCCTGGTTCTGTGTGGCTTTTATTTGTTAACTGGAGTGTTGATGGCTGGCTATTAAGTCATTTGTTATTGTTTCCTTGTGCTGCTGCACCTTCAGCTCCTAAGTATCAGGAAGTAAGTCAGCACTCCTGTTGACTGACAAGTGGCCCATGCTACATGTCCCAGGCTTCAATCATTTCCCTGGATATTTTTGTCCCTGATCGGCCAATAATCTTGGTAGCTGTGAAATTGAATGTGTGTCCTTATTTGTTGCAATGTGAGGCTGCCAATGAGTTCAGGTCTACCAGAGACAACCATAAGAGGACAAATCATGCATTACAAAGATTGCTTGGAGATGGGAGAAACTTGTAATGTAATTTACTGAATCCCCTGCAGGGATTGCCCGTGACTATGTAGGACAAATGGGGAGGAAGCTAACTACCAGATTGCAAAAATATGAAGCGATTAGAAGAGGAGGCCAGGATTTTGTCCCTGAGTAGGGGAATGCTTGAAACCTGGGGAATGGGCCTCTTGGCAGTCAACAGGAATGCTGATTTACCTGGGACTTACCAGGTACTTAGGAGCTAAGGATACAGCAGCAAAAGGAAATAGCAACCAACAATTTAATAGCCAGTTATCAACATTCCAATTAACAACTAAAAGCCACACGCAACTAGGCACCACATAAACACTAGGCACAGAACAGTCCAGTGCTCACATAGAGAGAGAAGTTCCCCGAGGATGGGCTCCAGCACAAATCTGAAAGCTTGGAAGACTAAATTATGGTCCCAGTGATTGATTCAGATTGGATTCTGAAGCTCTACCTTGTTTAACAACATAAAATTGGTTGTACAAATGTCTGTACAAATGAATTAATGAATTTGGCTTTGATTTGGAATTTGAGTGACTCTGCCCAAGTAGTATTGTGTCATTTCTGTCTCTGTGAAAGCAAACATCAGAGTTTTGTGATGCTGAATGATTTGATCCTTGCATTTGGGAATTCATGGGCTGCTGCTCAGATTTTTTTGGTCCCTAAGCAAACAGCAACAATCACTGCTTCTTCCCAGTTGTTGGTGTGGATAATGATGATGATGTTGAGGTTATTTCCAGTTCTTATGGTTCAACTGGCTGATGTAGCTCTGAGACCAAAAGGTCGAAGCAAAGTGAAATCCCAGGCTTGTAGTTCAGCGTAGTGGCCTCCATGGTGCTACTTTAAACTGACAGCCCAATCTCAAGCCATAAAGAATTCTGACTGACAATGCTTCATGTCTCATTTTATTCAATTTTGTAATTATTACACCGCACTTAAGATTTGTCTACTGATAGCAAGCAGCTCCTCTGATAAACAAATTATACAGGAACAGATGAAAGGAAAGTGTAATGGTTTGGATCTCATTAGGATATTTGCTATTAGTGGGGAGAGTAATTAAAAAAGTAATTGCATCACCCTGAATCCACTACCCTCAGTCAGAAGGGGTTCATTCCCAATACCCATCAGGCTTTGTCTTTAGTACCATCATTACTCATATTCTGCTGTGTGCCATGTGTTAGTCTTTGCTGCCCCCGGGGCATTTAGCAAGCTTCCAAGTTTGCAAATGGGAAAAAAGAACAAACAAAACAAAGAAAAAAGAAACCCAAACCCATTTGAGATTGGGCAGGAAGAGAATTTTTCAAAGATCAGGATTAGTCACCTGAGGTGAAATTTGAAGAACAAATACAATTCATGTAGTTTGGTTTCCTATAACAGTATTAGATAATATGATTTAATGTACTGTATGAATCCAGATATTGTGGTTTATAAATCAAGGATTATTGTTTAGTACATTTTGTAAAGCAGCCGGTAGTAGCATGCTATGTGGATGCTATTGTTTGACCATGAAACCAGCTCAGACCAACAAGCAGATTTCTGTTGATAGAGAAGCAGTTGTCAAGACTAGATTGATTGCTTGGGGACATGGAGAAAAAAGAAATTTAAATGCTATGCTTCCTGACTGAATTAATATCTGTGGCTATCTCATGGGCCTCTGTAAGAACATTTAAGGTCTAAATTACAAAGCTGCATCAATGGCTGGAGATCTTCTATAGCTAGATTTCCTATTTGAGAAAGGAGAAATATTTGATGGTCTTCTACACCTACTCCGGCCTTAAGATTCAGTATATTCTAATGAGATCTATGTTGAGTATTGAATGGCAGATTTGAACGAGCCAATCAATGGACATTAACGGGAGCAGGAAATTTAGAGTAACATCAGTGGCTGAAGCCGTGGACAGCTCCTAGCTATAAAAGGAGCTGCCACGGCCAACATTGCAATTGCGATTCACGGAACTAAATAAAGAGTTGTTTGCTGACTTGTGTGTCCAGTCCTTCTTTGTGCCCACTATTTAACACTGGCGATGAAGGTGGGATACTGAAGGATGAAGAACGCAAACGCTGCATCTCCGAGCAATCATCAGCCATCCAGATCAACGACTACCAGCCGGTCAGATCATTGGCTAACAAGAATGTCTTCAATCAGCAAACCTGCACCATTTAACCCAGATGGAGAGGATTGGGAATCGTACATGGAATGGTTCTACATGTACATGGAGGCGAACGACCTGTTGAGCCTGTCCAAGCAAAGGAAGAGGGCTCTCTTCCTCACACATTGCGGACAGGCCATTTTCAAAATGGCAAAAGCGCTCGCCGCCCCTGCTGAGCTAGGAACGATGACCTGCAAGGCATCCTGAAGGAGCACTATGCCCCCCAAGCATAGGGAGGGCAAGACAATCAGCAAATACATGGTGACCCTGAGAGAAATAGCTGCCGCATGTAACTTCTCTGATCTAGAAGAAGCCATGAGGGATCGACTAGTGTTGGGACTCAAAGACCTCACACTACAAAGCAGGTTGCTGGCCAGGCCCCAAATAACCTTCAAGGAAGCCATGGAAGAAGCCTCAGCAACGGAAGCATCCCAGAAATCCGTGGCAGCCATAAAAAAGGTGAACAAAGGGCCGCCAGGAAAAGAGGAATCCTCGATCCACCACGAGGAAATAGAGACGGAATCGGAGGAAGGAGAAGAAGATGAAGTTCATCACCTCCGATCAGAGCAAAGAGGGAAGCTGTAAGGAAAAGGAAAGAAAGTCTTTTGGTGCGCGGGATGTGAAGGCAACCACCCACGAGCAGAATGCAGGTTCTGCGATGCTATATGCCAAAGCTGTGACAGAAAAGGACATATAGCAAGAGCCTGCAAGGCATCCCAGCTGGCGTTCTGAAAAAAACAGGCTGCCCAACTCGCCTCCGAACAGCTGACAGTTCCAGGCAAGTGGAAAAAGGCAGCCTTTCAGAAGAGGTCACAGAGGCAAGGATCCCATCGCAGAGAGAGGAGAGACCCACCAAACCTTAATAGTGGGCCATGCGAGCACGGGAAAATTGAACAAGATGGTGGCGACTGTCCTCATTGAGGGGAGACCCTGCAAAATGGAGGTTGACTCAGGGTCCTGCCTATCCATGGTGTCCTGGACAACCATCAAATGGTTAATTCCTGACATCACCACCAGCGCACTCAAACGTCAAAGGTTGACACTGATAGATTACCAAGGGAATCGGATTCCCATACTGGGCACTGGAAATTTCAATGTCTCCTACAAGACTTTCAGAGCAAAACTACCCCTTACCATTGTGGACTGAGATAGATCTAGTCTACTGGGCCTGGAGTGGTTTGAGCCATTGGGATTGGCAGTAACCATCATAATGAGGAATTTATGGCACCTGGAATGTTGCTGAAGCTCAGTTTCCATGACCTCTAGTCAAAATGGACAACAGTTACAAATGCTGATAGATGTTGTTCAAGCAATATCTTTAAGCGCTTTAAAATCTGAATGCCTGCTTCTGTTTCAAATAGGCTCTGTTGCAGAGTATAATGGGAGGAAATTATGAAATAGACAGCACCATCAGAGATGATCTGCAAAGTCTCTAATACAGTCTTTTGTTTAGGAAAAGCTGAGAATGTTTGTTGGTGGTTTTGCTGCATTATGACAGTTTGGATTGCAATAAGATAACAATAAGATTGCAATAGCTCCTCCTTAATCTAATTATGGGTGATATGATTGATCTGGCGTATATAACTAAGACCTGGATATAGTCATAGGAATAGCACTTAGACATATACCACTTCACACTGGTTTACAGCCCTCTCTAAGCAATTTACAGAGTCAGCATATCGTCCCCAACAATCTGGGTCCTCATTTTACCAACCATGGAAGGATGGAAGGCTGAGTCAACCTTGAACCGGTCAAGATCGAACTCTTGACAGTGGGCAGAGTTTAGCCTGCAATACTGCATTCTAACCACTGCGCCACCACAGCCTCATGCATGCATGGAGAGGAAACACAGTAAAACCCAGATATCTGATGATTTCTACTGAATTTCAGAGGGCGTTTAAGAAAGTTGCTAAGTATCTGGTACAAGGTTCAACTGAGGCCTTAATCATTTTGAGAGTGTAAAAACAGCCTAGATTGCATTGTGACTGTGCCACTTCTCTTGCATGTGGATCATATGTAGGGACAATTTTTGAAGGAGCTTCATGAGATAAAGCAGAAGAGAACTTTAGAGCTCTGCTGAGAGTTGAACAATGAACAACACTAAGTGGACTCTACCCTCTCAGATTCTGTTTGAAGAGCGTGTGGTGGCTATGGATTGAAGTGCCCTTGCACCCATTTATTTGAGTGCCTGTTACATTTATTCCTGGGTCTTGGAGTTTGAGTAACATTGTCTCATATCTTAGTCACCTTTTATCTGGATTATTGCAGTGTGTTCTACAAATGTTATCACTGAAGAACACACAGAAGCTACAACTAATCCAAAATGTGGTATTGCAAATAGTTATGGGTGTGCCTCAGTGTGCCTGAGTTATACCTTCATTCCTTCTGCAGTGGTTATTATATGCTTCCCGGTGATATTCACGGTGCTGATTGTGACTTACAAAACCTTTGTAAGGATTTGGTGATTTGTGGTATTCCCTCTCTTCCCATCTCTTGTTATTTCTATCCAGCCAATTGATCTTGCTCCAGATCCTGTCATTTAAGCAGTGTCGTCTGGCATGTCCCTAAATCATGCTTTTTCTCTCCTTGCATATGCCATTTGTTTGTTTGTTTGATTGATTTTTTTTTTGCTTTGATTTATATGCCGCCCTTCTCCGGAGACTCAGGGTGCCTTACAATGCGTTAAGCAATAGCCTTCATATACAAAGTCAGCTTATTGGCCCCACAATCTGGGTCTTCATTTTACCCACCTTAGAAAGGATGGAAGGCTGAATCCACCATGAGCCTGGTGAGATTTGAACTTGTAGTAATTGCAGGCAGCAGATGTTAATAACTGTTTTTAGTCCACTGTACTACCAAGGCTCACTGTACTCACCCAGCTTAAGGGAGCACTAGAACTCATGATGTCCTGATTTCTAGGCCAGTACCTATAACCATTATACCAGATTAGTTCTCCTATGGAAGAAGATTTCCCTCACCTCCCCAAGCATCCAGATGTCTCCAGCCCTGCCTAAGTTTCCCTCAGCACTAAATGTGGCAGCCCTGAAGATCCAAAGTAAAAGATGGCTTCCAAGACTGACGCGTCATTTGGCTGCCCACTAACTTCTTTGCATATGATCTGTTCTCCTTTTTGTTGTTATGTATTGTTTTTATCATTGTACACTATCCTGAGTCAGACATCAGCTGGGCAGTTTTATTTTGGCTGTGCACCGCCCTGAGTCCTTCGGGAGAAGGGAGGTATATTATTATTATTATTATTATTATTATTATTATTATTCAATTGGGAAAAAAAGATGGATAAAGCTCCCATCCTCTTCTTTTTTTCTTTTACATTTGATTTCTTAACCTCAAGTTTTTTTTTATAAAGCATAAGCTGATCGTTGCCCCTTTGAAAATCATTTTTCTTTCGGTGCAGAGAAGAAAAGCTTGTAAGAAAAATAATAAAATAATAAAATCAGCCTGTGAGTTTTGCTTTCTGAATGGATTTCTGCTGAATGCTAAGATGTAACTAAAAATGTAGAAAAATCACCTACAGAGGGTAGGGTCTTTTTCTAATGAAAATATCCAGAAATGACTAATCAATTAACACAAAGAAGATACCGTTTAAAGCCAATGACACAGAGATAAATGGGAAGGGTTTTTTAAAAACAAACAAACCAAAAAAAACCCAGTCCCACAGATTTTAACACTCAGCAGATTAGGTCAATATTGCTAAGCCATACAGTGACATTAAAACAGCTTAGTCGGTAGAAAGTAAAGTGTATTGTAGCATTTTATTGAGTACTTCTATTTAAAACAATAATGATGAATTCCACATCTCTTCATGCAGAAATGTCTGTTTTACGCACTCCTAAATTGCAGTTCTGGTATATTTAAAATATAGGTAGTCCTCAGCTTATAATCATTCGTTTAATCATTGTATGAAGTTACAATAGCCCTGAAAAAGGTGACTTAACAACCAATCCTCACACTTATGACTGTTGCAGCATCCTGGTGACAGGATCAAAATTCGGGTGCTTGGCCACCAGTCTGTATTTATGATGGTTGCAACATCCCAGGGTCATTCCCAACTGGCTTCTGACAAGCAAAGCTAATGGGGGGAAGCTGGATTCACTTAATGACTGTGTGGTTCATTTAACAACTGCGGTGATTCCATTAACAATCATGGCAAAAAAAAAAAAGTCATAAAATTGAGCGCAATTCATTTAATAACCACCCTGCATAGCGACAGAACCACCAGTAATGCCAAAATCAGAGACAGAATTCACGGTGATGGAGAACAAAATGAATTCAAACGGTCAATGTTCTCTGTTTAAATAGAAAATAATCAGTTGCATAAATATCAGGATCAGCCACTCTTGGCTTGCAAAAAAAACCCCCAGCAAAAATACATAAAAGTTTTTTTAAACCATAAACTAAATTGGAGCAATACTATAAAAGGCAGTATTAATGTGAGTGTTGAGACTGTGAGTATTAACCAGTAGTGGAATTCAAATCCCGGCACTACTGGTTTGCTATCGGTAGCGCACAAGTGCGCAGTGATTCTGCACATGGAGAGAAGCTTCTGCGCATGTAGAGAGCATTTTTGATGTCATCTGGGTGGGTGGGCGGAGTCTCCTGCCGCCACTACTATCTATTTGCCCAAACCGGGAGCAACCCACCACTGGCATTAACCATACCTTTCTATTCTGCTAGCAGTGTTTCTCAACCTTGGTAGCTTGAAGATGACCAATCTTTTGGTTGAGAAACACTATGCTATAGAATTATCCAGGAAGGGTTTTGTTCAGGCCTGGACATTGCAGTTTCAGGAGAACATCAATGAACTGATCTTGTATAGTAAGAGGGAATGGAGATACTGAGGAGTCAGGAGACGAAGCCCTATGGCTGTGATGGCGAACCTATGTCACGCGTGCCCGAAGTGGCACACAAAGCCATGTCGCCCAGCATGCATGGCCTTGCCTGTTTGACTTCTGGGTTTCTGGCGCACATGTGCACGTGATGATCAAATGTCCTTTATGCATGCAGCAGTGTCAAAAACTGGTGTGCGCATGCATGCTGGTCAGCTGATTGTTGGATGTGCATGCACATCAGAACCCAGAAGTTCGGCTTTTGTGGAGCACAATCCCTTTGTGCTCATGGCTGTGCCAAAAATTGGCCTGTGCATGCACACCAGCCAGCTGATCATTGGGTGCGCATGCATGCTAGGACCCGGAAGTTTAGCTTTTCCAGAGTGTAGCCCCAATGAGCGCGTGCATGTGATGTTTCCACGCGAGTGTTGAAAAGGTTCACCATCACTGCCCTATTGCAACAAAATGAAAGGTTTAAATGTTTACCTTGAATATGAAGCAATGATGAAGGTATTGGGCTACCATATTTAAAATACTAGAGCTGAATAATTACTGAACCTGAGTTAGCAGGTTTCTTGTGACCCAGAATAATCTTCTTCAACCTACCATCCTTCAATTATAGCTTGGTGTAAATTCTGAAAATGGCTATCTCGACACATCTGATATGGGGCAGCATGGTGGCTCAGTGGTTAAGACACTGGACTTGTCGACTGGAAAACTGGGGTTCGAGACCCCAGTGCCAGGCAATGGGGTGAGCACCTGTTCTTGCCCCAGTTCCTCCCCACCTAATAGTTTGGAAGCATGCAAATGTAAGTAGATAAATAGGTACCACTTCGGTGGGAAGGTAACATTGCTCCGTAATATCATGCTGGCTACATGATCATGGAAATGTCTTCAGCCAGCACTGCTTCGATAGCCTTGAAACAGAGATGAGCTGCACCTCTTATAGTTGGCAACCACTAGCGGACTAAAATCCACAGGGACTCTTTTACCTTTCCTTTTTACACACCTGATAGGGTGCCAAGCTAGATAACTCTATTCCTCTCAATGAAGATCTTTATAAACTCATTAGAAGGATTTTTCTGAAGACAGTAAATCAGACAGCTACAAGTACTGAGAGACATACAGAAGCTAAGTGGCCATCATTAGATCATCACCAATGTGTAGACTCAATTATTTTTCATTTCTATAGTTTTATCCCTCTACATGTAGTTCTAATATGCCAGATGTTGATTCCTTGCTGAGAAACAGTTCCTAAGTAATGACTGATTAAAGGGAGCTATGCATGGCATTCATGTATTTTGTGGCTGTTTCTAATTGTCCAACCCTCTCTCGTGGTTATATTTTTGTCAGAAGAATATTGCAGGAAGAATTCCCTGCAGAGAATAATTTTGCCATTCCCTAGAGGTGCTAAAAAAGGAACAAATGCAAATGGCAGACTAAACAAGATCCTATTTTGATTAGGTTTCTTTAATGAAATAAACTTTTTCAGCAGGGGTCTTTATATGCATTATGTAATATTTTACAGCCCACAGCCTAATGCAGTGATAATGAATCTTTTGGGCTTGGCAGGTCAAAAAGTAGGAACATCCCTAATCTGACTTTATTAGTGTGTCACTCCCCCACCCCAAACAAAAGAGAAACAATTATCTATCTCCCTTCCAACATCTAGGCCACCTTAACATCGGCCTTAGCAGGAGCACCAGGGCTGGACCTGAAGTGGATCTGTCCTCTTCCACTTTCCAATAGGTTCAATTTATACAAGAGCACCTTATTTTCCAATCATTATGCACCGCTGGTGGCAAGTTACCTTGGGGCATGGCACAGAGGTAACACAGGCAACTGGCAATTCAAACTGCCCCTTTATTGCTCCAAATTTCCCCAAACTTGTTTCTAGCAAATCCCAGAGTAAAGTGATCACACACACACACACACGTCAAGCAGCCTCTGGCTGCAAATAGTTCAGCCTAACACTGTGAGCATCATGGCTGCAAAGCAAGAAATCCAGAACGAATGCAAGGAATCCAGGAAAGTTCAAGCATTGGCAATCAACTCTCTAGGAATTCAGCATTTGTTCCTGACAAGTGCCCTGACCCACAGCATCTCCTTAAATCTCAGTCCCCAGGTGTGCCTTGTGAAGAGGGGTGGGGCACTCTCCTCCTGAGTCAGTCTGTGCTGTTCTTGCCTTCTCTCCACTCTCCATGCTCGAGGATCAGGAGGGGGTGATCCTTGCTCATCGCCTGAGCTCTGTCTCTCATGTTCACTGCTTAGCCTCTCTTGGTCATCCTGCCCACCCGCTTCCTCCCTGCTTACAAGCCGTCCCAATCCTGAAAGGCCCTGGCCTGACTGGGCCTCCTCCTCCCCATTTTTTTCCAAAGCCAACAAAGCCGCCCCCTCAATCTCCATTGGCTCCAATTCTGGATTGCCTTCCTCTGCAGATTCAAGCTCTGATGGGGACATGACATTACCTCAGAACCAAATACATCAAAAAGAAGGGCCACTTCAACCCTCAGGGCATCTTTTCTTTATAAGATGGGTTTCAGTACCAAAGGGAACACAATGGTTCAGTGGTTAAAGATGCTGAACTTGTCAGCTGGAAACTGACAGCCAAGGTTCAAGACCCAAGCTCTACATGACGGGATGAGCTCCCTTGGCTCCTGCCTACCTAGCAGTTTGAAAACGTCAAATGTGAGTAGATAAAATAGGTACCATTTCAGTACCATGCATTTTGTGCTTCTAGGCATATAGCCATGCTGGACACATGGTTATGGACATATACATCTTTGGACAATGTTTGGATCCTCAGCTAAGAAGTGGAGATGAGCAATGCCCCCTAGAGTTGGACATGACTGGACAGGGGAAACCTTTACTTTTTTAATACCAACAGAAGTAAAAAAAGAAGAAGAAGAAGAAGAAGGAGAAGGAGAAGGAGAAGGAGAAGGAGGAGAAGGAGGAGAAGAAGGAGGAGAAGGAGGAGGAGGAGGAGGAGGAGGAGAAGAAGAAGAAGAAGAAGA
>JANHZT010001967.1:28425-41842 GCA_032468215.1 Stegonotus admiraltiensis | reverse complement strand
CCCCCCCCCCCCCCCCCCCCCCCCCCCCCCCCCCCGCGGCCTACCAGGTATTCATCGGGCTAGCGTCCTTAGTCTGGTCAGCTTCAGCACATTTGTTTGCTGATTTTTATCCTCTGCTTGGGGATAAAAAACCGCTTCTAAAGCACAACTGATCTTTGTAGAGAAAAGCAATGAGAAAAGCAGGCAAACCACAGAGATCACTTCACTTACTAGCGCCTCCTTAGGGCTGAAAAAAAACTTCACAGCTGGGAGTTGGAGGGAGCAGCCAAAGCAGGGAAGTGAAGATCTAACACCTCATTAGGGCTGAAAAAAAGCTTTGAAAAAGCTACATTCGGAATATAAGATGCACTCAAATTTTCAGCCTCTTTTAGGAGGGAAAAAAGTGCATCTTATACTCCGAAAAATACGGTAGTATTAATTTCAACATTAAATATACTACTTTAGTGATAAATGGCTAGGAATATCAGAGGTGGGTGGCTTTATGTTGATAATAGTTAACCTTTTGGGATTTACTTTTACTCTGACACAGAGAGTGTAGATACAAATGTGAGTCAATTCCGTGAATGGTTTTTCATCAGATGATAAGTAGAACTGTGCCATAACTAGGGACACTCTAACCATCAGGTTTAAACAAAACAAGAAGCCACTGCTTCTTCACATCCCTTCTACTGCCCCATCTGGGACAATCAATGTGGTTTAAATCTTTTCTTCATTTCCCAGAGATCTCAGGAGAGAGCCCAGTCCTTTCTTTCCTTGCTCTTTAATGTTTCAGTAGCATCCCTACAGTGGTAACTAGGAGCAACACATTGGCTTCAGGCCCAGATGAATTGGACCCTGCTGTTTCACAGAATACAGAGATGATATTCCCCCACATCGTGAGCTAATGTTGCTCTCGGACCTCCTCAGTCAAATAGCAGCATTATAGGGCAAAGGCAGTACAAAATGTTATTGAAGTGTTGCTGGCCAACTTTTGCACAGTGAGGAGATTATCAGATCAATATATAGCCCTCTTTATCTAGGAACAGACTGTGACTCTTCTGTGTGTTTGTTCTCTGTCAAATCATTTGTGGCCATAAATAAACTGAACTTCATAATCCCAATGCTGTGAACTTCAGTATTCATAGTTAGCATGCTCTCCTCGTATCTGCATATCCATGGGAATCAGAACTTCATATCAATGATTGACTAAAATAGAACAAAAAAAATATAAGTTCTCATTGCTAGGAGTCAAACTTTGCTACAACTCTAATAGCTTTTCTATTCAAAGTGAGAAACCTACTTCTTTCACCTTTTTAAAATTAATTCACAGCCTTTTTTTATTTATAATAGTTTCTTCTAGATGTGATACTAAGGAAGGGGGAAAAGGCTGAAGTTGCTTTCAGAAAATTAAGCAATTTCACTAGTCCTAGATCACCAAAAGTCCCCTACCGTATTGTCATACAGAAGGCTATCCTGGCTGAAGAATTCTTGAGGTCTTTGAAGAATTTGAAATCCACTCATCGGGGTGACACCCAGGTTGAAAAAGGCTGCCATAATAAAGTCAATCGAACAGTTTACTTGTGATCTTAGTCTTAATTACAAGTCCTCTAGGTTTCTGGGTTTAGAGGGCTTCTACTGTTTTGCAAAGCAGTGAGGTTGCATAACAAAATGATTTCCATTCTTAATTCCCTATATGAGCCTACAGTTGGTCTGCTTTCTTCCTGCTTTTCTCTACAATATCTGATTTTCTCCTATTATTGGGGCAAAGTGATGGGACAATCTTCTTTAAGGAAGTGCCCTGATGGAAAAGTGAGTTATTCTGCACCTCCAATCAAAACTTGAGGTGGGCCTTCCACTTTGATGCAAATGTCTTCTGCAAGTGCCTATGCAGGAGACTATTGGAAGCCACAAAAACATCCAGCTCAATGGGATTATCTCAGTGCAGATCTTATGAAGTACTTCTTTGAAGACTCAGTTGAACCAAACTCCTCTTTCAAGCTTAACACAACCATACTACTTGTTAATGCATGGTCCTTTTCAAACTATCTGAAACTTCCCTGGATAAATTTCCAGGTGTACCAGGGAAGCAAAATAATCCAAGTATAGTTATGCTTCATTACATCTCTTCTACTAATAGTGAAAACCGGGCTATCATCCAGATCTGCATTGGGATAAACTTGTCTTGTGAAGCTGAGCTCAGCAGTTACTTAAAACAACATGTGTGCTCATGTGGAGCTCTCCATGGTCCTACCGCTTTAACTTCTGATCATCTCTGTCATCTTGCTTCTAAATTAGTACAGGGTTTCTTGACATAACTGTTCTAAGTCTATTACAGGTGTTGAGGGTTTTTTTATACCCAATAGCCAATATTTTTTTAATCTCACCAATTAATGATATTTTCTTGACATTATCCAGCCTTTTCAAACTTAGGTGAACTTTTTTAGAGTTTAGGTCTTCAGCATTGCCTGGCCTATTGATTTGTGGTGTCTGCCAGCCTGTTTTCATAGCCTTAAATTGACTGATTTTGGACTTGAATGTCTAAGAAAGTAGCATTTAACCTAGCATTCATTTTACTCTTGGGAATGTCTGTTTACCACTTTTTAAACCCTGATTATAACTACTCCTAATTAACAAGGAAGTGTAATTATCAAATAAGGCCAACAAAAATGATATTATAAACCAAATTGCTCACAAGACTCAGGTTCGTTAGGCTGCACATAATTTCCAATCACCAGATCTTCCAGTGTCTGCAGGAATGCGCTGTTCGTTTGCACCAGGGCTGAGCCAAATTAGCATCAATTAGCATTTAAATTGCATTCTCAGACAAATGCATTAATACCTGCATGCCATTTATTGTCTCTGGCAGTTTTTCTCATGCTACGGAGTTATCCATCTGACTTGCAAGGACTTCTGGCCTGCATCAATGTAGGTGGCACATGCTGATTAAAAGAAAATTCATACTGGTTTTGTCTAAATTTATAGCGGTGTCTGGCATGTATTTTACAGCAGATACCTGGCTTTACTACCATAGTCCAAGGGCCAAATCACAGTGTGATTTACAACCAACTCCCAGTGATTGGTTCCTTTGGGTGTTTTCCCAGGAACTTGTTTGGCCCCATACATCAAAACAAATGTATCCCACTCTGTGGCATGACATCTCTTGATTGATTCAATGGAAATTCAGTGGCAAAGCCTCTCAATTTAGTGCAACAAGAAGTTATATGGTTTAAGCCTGAACAAGTGAAAAACTCATCTAACGTTTCATCTGATCCTCCACTACCTAGTCAAAGGTGAGATATAAATATTTTAAACATATACTGCCAAAGTTGGGAAGAATAACACAGAATCAGCAAAGGGGCTTGACCTTGTCCAATTCACTCTGACCAAATAAAATATACTATTTACTCTGATTCCTGCCAGTTCGAGACATTTCATGAGCTGGAGAGCTAAGATCAAGGGGAGGAACCTAATCAGAGAGAAGTGCTTCCAACGTTTTAGAAAATCTTACTCCATCTCTGAAATGAATAACATAGCTTTAAAAACGATACATGAAATATTGATTATATGTATATGATGATTTATGCAAAACTGAGTATAAATACAGGGACAAATCCTAAGATGCTCTTCCCCAAGGCATTTAAAACATTCCTGTGATGAGGTCTTCTCCTCATACTCTAAACTCCTAAACAGATTTATTGTCAGCCTTCCCAAGTAGACCAAACAGGAAACCCAACCAAATAAGCTAATTCTACTTTATTGTAAGGCTATGTTAACAAAATCTTGCAAGTCTGGAAGTACAGTTCTCTTTAATTATTGAGAAATGAAGGAGGGCCTCTTCTGAGCTCTTGCCTTGTCCCTTGTGGGGCTGTGGACTATGCTATCTCTTATCTGACTACCCTCTAGGCAGTCTCTCTATGCCCAATTGTCCAAGAGCATTCCCACATATCATTACACTCATCCTGTGTCACTGGGTCATCATTCTGAAATTCTCTTTGCTTCCCTTCCCATCAACAATAACCAATAGTACTGATCACAGAAACTCATGGCATGCTGGGAAGGAAGAATGGTAATATTTGAAAGCATCCCAGAGGAAACAGTGGACTTTCAGTATAGACCAGGGGTCAGCAACCTTGAACACTCAAAGAGCCACAAAAATCCTAACTGGAAGCCCCCTAGTCAATTCTAGAACTAACCGGATGTCCGATTCCCCCACCATAGAGTCTCCTCCTAGCACTGCATCCTTTTTCCTCCACCTGTTCTAACTGAAAGCCCTATCAATTGTAGAGCCGACCAGCAACAGGGAGCCACAGCAGAGGGATGAAAGGGCCACATGCAGCTCCAGAGCCATGGGTTGCCGACCCCTCATATAGTCGATATCAGTATTTCTTAAGCTGTGGTTAATTATCCCAAAAGGAATAATTGAGGCATATCCTGGGGATAATGGAGCAATCTGTAATTGCTTATTTGTGAATCAAGAATCCAGTTTGGGATTGATGTTTCCAAGACACAAGTGTAAAACAACAGTCTGGTATATATTTGTGGCTGTAATGAATTTTGAGATTTAGAAAAAGGATTATTGGATCAATAGCAAGAGCAATAGAACTTAGATTTACATATCACTCCCTAGTGCTTTGCAATCTGGATCCTCATTTTACTGACCTTGGAAAGATGGAAGGCTGAGTCAACCTTGAGCCCCATTAGGATCAAACTCCAGGCTATGATCAGAGTTTGCCTGCAATACTCGATTGCACCACCAGGGCTCCTGCATGTTCAAGGATTCAATATGTATACAATACACAAGATGTTCCAGGATACAACAGCTGACTGTATCAAAAGTTGACAGAGATATGTAGCTCTGTGTTGAAATGAGCTGTCCTTGGTGCTCTTTGGAATTGGTTGTTTTCTTGCTTTAAGAACCATTAGATTAAGGTGTTGGACTGACATTGGAACAACCCTATATACAACCATGAACTTCATGCTGTGGCTTAGATGGCTGCTATCTCCCAACATAGCATTCCTCCCAGGGTTGTGTAGTGGCCAAATAAAAAGTTAAAAAGTTATGATATTTACGTAGTTACTTACTAAGCACATCTCAATTGTATTAAAGTAACCAAAATATATTTACAATCCCCAATACATGTCACAACTTTTGAGAACCCCTCATATTTGGAAATTGAAATTTGAAAAATTTGACATGCTCTAGTGGTGGATGGAAGTGGGGAGAGTGCTTTGTCATGCTGAGTTTTTGAACGAAAAGTAGGATATAAATCTTAAAAGTAAACAAATGCAGCAGTATCCTTTGTTTCTGGCAACAATATATCTATACATTAGAGGCGCTTTCAGCCTTAGCTGTGTTCAGTGCAGTGGTGGATTGCCCCCGGTTCACACCAGTTCTATAGAACTGGTAGTAAAACTGGCAGGAGGCTCTGCCGATGTCATCAAAACGATGTCTTCTGCATTTGCGCAGAAGAGCACACGAGTGAAGCGAGCACACGCATGCAGCCCCGTTGCGAACTGGTAGTAAAGGTAAGTACAACCCACCCCTGGTTCAGTGGCACTACATGAATTTATTTCAGATTTTTGTGCTGTTACTTCAGGAGAGACCAGACTTGGTTTTAATTATTCAGTTATTCACCTTTATTGTTTCTTAGTTTGTTTTTTGTTTTTGTTTTTTTAAAGGTATGTTTCCTTACATTGGAATTGCTGATCTTTTTTGCTGGGTTTTGCACAGCATTCACTGAAAGATAAGTAAAATCATGAATAAATTCATGCAGTTGAGTTGGTCAATCTGGCCTCTTCACTTCTGCAGTGACCCCCCCCCCCCATGCACTGGGAAGATTTGAGGAACTTCTACTGTAATTGGACTTAGTTGTTGGAAAACTGCATCCTTCGAGGTTCAGAACCTCAATACCATAGAGCTCCATTCCACTTCTTCCAAGAAACACAAGTGTATCAATACGTAGCTCATTGGCAGCATGTAAAAAAGCTTTAAAAAAGCCACTTAGGTACATCAGGAAAGGCTGTGTGTTAGAACTATTTAGAATTGCTTATGATACATGGGTTAGTGAAACAGGCTTAGCAGCAAGATGAAAAGACTTAATTAAAACTTCACAAATAGAGAATATGCAGACAAATTAGAGCCGCAGAAAGGACAGAATGTGGCCAACTAAGCTTTATGGTGATGGGATTTTGGGGGGGGGGGAGGTTTAGGTGGGAGGAGGAAGCCAAAATGAAAATGAAGCACTCTCAGCAAAACAGAATTGGTTTAGCATAGAAGAAAAAAACCTAGGAAGGAGTTACTTTTAGATCAGGGGTATCAAACTCAATTTCATTGAGGGTTGCATCAGGGTTGTGTTTGACCTCAGGGGGCCAGGCAAGGGTGGGAGTGACCAGCTCAACATCACTTGTGTTGGGGGCACCTGCAGTGACCCGAGCACTCTGCCAATGAAAACGGACTCCCAAGCTCCATTTCTGGCTCTGACAGCCACCTGCAACCCTCTGCCCTCATGCTTCATGCTTCAGCATAGCACTTTCCGTGGATGACACTTCAAGGAAAGCGATGGCTCATGGCTGCTACATTTCGCTGTGCCATGTGTTCTTCCAGTGAGAGCAGTGGTGGAGAGAAGCAGCCACTGACCTGGAGAGCATGTGGAGCGGCTCCCTGAGTGACCGAGGCTCACCCAATACCAAGGGCCAGAAGAAGTGGCTGCAACTCGACGACAATGATGGAGATTGAACTCGGCTGCTTCTCTCCACTGCAGCACTTTCTGCATGAGACTAGTGTTCCAAAACGCTTTGGGCCCCCTGCACGCATGCTGCCCCTCCCCCCCGTGACCCTTTGGCTGAGCATGGCAGGCCACATGCTGGATAAATTGCTTTGGCCCAGGGGGGTACGTAACTTGAGGCCAGAGGAGGCATGCAGGCAGAGGCCCCTGGGAAGGCCAGAGCCAGCATCTTCTCTCTGCTGCAGTGCTTTCTGGGGATGGGATTCGAGGACAGTGGTGGCTCTCTTCAGCAAACGCTACATTTCGCTGTGTTGCACGCTCACCCAGCAAGAGCAGCAGTGGAGAGAAGCAGCCACAGACCTGGAGAGCATCATCACATGCTCTCTGGGTCAATGGCTGCTTCTCTCTGCTGCTGCTGTTGCCTCTCATCTTGCACAGCACAGCAAAATGTAGCCCCACTTTCCCAGCAAGAGCTCTTCTGCTCTTGTGGCAAGGGCCATGACCACCCAATCACATGCCCCCTCATCCAACCATTGTAATGTTGAGCTTCCTTCTTCTAGGTCCCCAGATATGTTCCAGGCTATCATAATTACCAAAAACTGAAAAGGGAGAATATTTGTAGCTAAGGATTGAACTGGGGTGTCCTTGGTTCTCTCTGAGCTTAGTTGTTTTCTTGTAGATGTTTCATTACCCAAACTAGCACTGCTAGCACTGATGATGTTACCTAGTCTAGGTAATGAAATTTCTGCAAGAAAACAGTCAAGCTCAGAGAGCACCAAGGACCCTTCAATATCAGAAGAACTGAAAATTCAGGGAAGGTTAAGATGGGTGTATTTCTCCATCCCAAACCAGCCATAAATCATCAACAAGCATAACAAATACCAATAGTGTGTCTTTGTCTGAAGCTGGATAGCGGTCCAAATAATTTTCTATCTTCAGGGGCCCCTCATTTTTTTATTTAAATTAAATTTATATACTTCCTGATTCTCAACATTGGTCAGATGTGCTTGAAATATTTGTTTTACCTATCTCACATGAGAATGTGAGTGTCGTATCCTCCTCCAAGGGAGCACGATGACACCAGAACGGCATTTGCTTACTATTTTTCCCCCATAAATTTATGGAAAATAATATTTTGGAATAAAAGCAATTGCCTCTGAAATTTAAAACTGCAGTGTTTTAAATGGCTGCTGAGATATTTATAGGAGAATGAAAAGAGCAGTAGCAGCATGATAAAAATGATGTAGAGTTCCCAAATAATACTGCACACATTCAGTATGCTAGAATAAGGTAATCAGGTTATTTTATTATTAACAGTTGTAAGAAATACACAACACTATTTCTCAAGAATTATGGAGGATTCCTGCTGTTTTTACAGGCACAAGCCTCACTTCTGAGAAGGAGAACAGCACGTCTCTCACCTGAGCATGGGCTCTATTTCTCAAAAATTAAGGAATGCATTCAGATAGACCAGTCTGGTCTTTATATCCATTCGATACAACTTGCTTGGTTTGGCAAAAGGACACTAATCCTGCATGTTATGGCCCTAGAACCAATCTTCTCCACCATAAACTAGGATTTGAAAACATCCTGTGTTTTTTTGTCAGTCTGTGTTGAGGTAAACCTGACTTAGATTAACCAAAGGTTTGATTGAGCATAGAAATAGATAATTAATTAATACATCTGAGATACATCCTTTTTTTTTTATCTCCAGAAGCAAAAGCAGATATATATATCAGCCCTCCTTCTTTCAATTTTATCCCCACAGCAATGCCCCTTCTTTGGTTGTTTGAACTAAAACCTAGTAAACTAACCCAGATCATCTTAAGGGCTTTTATAATTTAGGCTGGACTTGAACCCAGCTTTAATCCAACATTTTAACAAGTACAAGATTCCTCGCTGAATCTCAGTATTGCAACTTTACACTTAGGCAAGAAAAACCACTTGTGAAACCTGACTTAATGCCACGAACTGTGAGAGGGATCTTGGGGTCTTAGTGGACAATCACTTAAATATGAGACAACAGTGTGTGGCAGCAGCCAAAAAATTCAATGCAATCCTAGGCTGCATAAACAGAGGGATAGAATCAACATCACATGAAGGTCTAGTTCAGTTTTACAAAACCTTAGTAAGACCATACTTGGAATACTGCATCTAGTTCTGGTCACCACAATATAAAAAAAAGATGTTGAGACTCTGGCAAGAGTGCAGCGAAGAGCAACAAGAATGATTAGGTGGCTGGAGGCTAAAACATATGAAGAATGGTTATAGGAATTGGGTATGTCTATTTTAATGAAAAGAAGGACTGAGAGGAGCCATGATAGCACTGTTCCAATATTTGAGGGGCTCCTACAGAGCAAAGGGATCAAACTATTTTTCAAAGCATCAAAAGGTGAGACAAGAAGCAAAGGAAAGAAATTAACCAAGGAGAGAAGCAATCTAGAACTAAGGAGAAAATTCCTAACAGTTAGAGCAATCAACAAATGGAACAGCTTGCCTTCAGAAGTGGTGGGTGTTACATTACTGGAGGCTTTTAAAAAGAGACTGGATGACCATTTATCTGAAATAGCATATGGAACAAACAAAATATTAAAATGTTATGCTATTTATGTACTGATAGTTACTTACCAAGCACTTCTAAATTATATTAAAGTAACCAAAATATCTTTACAATCCCCAAGGCATGTTACAACTTTTCCTAAACAGTTCTGAGTCGAAAGGTGACAAACAATATTTTGCATGACTTGAGTGGTATTCTGATCATGATCAGTTCAAAAAGTTATCCTTTTGGAAAAAATATTCAACTGGTTTACTCATTGAGTAATAAATACCTTAGTCAATGTTCCCGTAACAGAATAACCACAATATTTTCCATATTTCTGACATTGCCCAAAATTGATAGGATTGTGTTTCTCCCTGAAGATGTCAAAACCATAAAATGATTAACCCATTTTTGAAAGTTAACTACAGATTAAGATTTGCATCATTCTGTTAACCTTTTTACAATTTTAAATAAAATCATGGGATTGTTTTAAATGCCATTAAAAATCAAATTCATCACATTCCTTAATATATGTTGTATCTCTCACACATTCTGTGCTACAAAGAGAAACTCATTTTATGCTTTCCCAATTATAGCTGTAGGTTATCTAATGTAATTTTTATAGAACTTGTAGAACAAATTTCTATCAGGTTTGTAAACCACACATTCATATACATTAAGATAAGTTTATCTTGACTGCAAAGGCTAATCTGATGCTAAAGCTGTATTTTTTATAATCCGCATGTAATAATGGAAAGAAATGTTCCTGAATGTTCCACCTACTCACAATTACAATGCATTTTTTTAAAAATCCTCAGTTAATAACATAAAACACATGCCATTCATATACAGGTATTTTAACTTTGTAGATAGGATCAAGATTTAAACTCTAATTTTAACCTAAAATAAGTGAAGAGGTCACCATATCAGTGATCACCAAAATCTAAAGAAAATATTCTTCTACTTTTTTAAAAAAAAAATAACTGTCCACTGGGTTTATTATTATTACAGGAGTTTGGGATCACCAGGTGTGCCATGAGATAAGGATTCCAAATTTAAAACAAGTGTGATAAGACGGCTTAAAAAAAACTTTCTAAATCTAATCCAAGAAAATTTCCCTTGGTTTGCTTGTAACTATCTTCTAGATTATTGCATGTCATCTTTGAGGCAGAAGGATTTTTGAAAAGTCAAAATGGCAATCACAATTATGCAAACAAAGTTCTTTCCATACATGGTTAGGGTTTTATTTTGACCTTCCCGTGGATGTCCCTGATGCATTGATTTGTTTGTTTGTGGATGGATGGATCATTATGACTATTGAACATCAGCCAGTCCTGGAGTCTGTGGAAAGCTCTGATGAGGGCTCTGCATCAGAGGCAGAGAGGGGGCCAGGGCTGTATGCCAGCTATCAGCTGCCTTCGGAGTCAGACATCAGTGAGGCAGTGAACAGCTGGAGCCTGTTCCCAGTGTGTGCTTGCGCAGAGTTGCCAGACGAAGGGAACAGCTAAAGAACAAGGGTCAACTTTGGAGTAAGGCCACAGGTGGACTATGAATGGCCCCTCCCAGAGGGGATAAAAGAGGAGCGAAAGGGGAGTGAAGTTGGCAGGAGACAATTACTTAGCTTAATTGGTTCTGACTCTCCGTGACTCTTTGCCAAGTTTTGAAGATATCGGCCTGGCAGCTCCACAAGCCAGATAAAGTCTGTGACTGTGAATGAGAAGAATTCACAGTAACTTAATAAAAAGGGGTTTTTGCCAGGACAAGGAGTCTGCTTCATGGTATGGGGAAGCCTAGGTCAGAACAACAATGAAATCAATTAATCAAAGGAATGGATGGCCTCTGGAAGCTGAAGATGCTCAGGTTTTAGGAACAGATTGGACAGCCATTTGTCTGGAATGATATAGGCAGAGGATTGGACTAGAAGAGCTCCAAGGGAACTTTCAAGCCCATTATTCCATGTTCTATGTTTTAACTAAGAAACCCATGAGATCCTCTCTCTCTCTCTCTCTCTCTCTCTCTCTCTCTCTCTCTCTCTCTCTCTCTCTCTCTCTTTCACACCTTTATTATTTTTGCAAGTAATTCAAGGCAGCAAACATATTCAACACACCTTCCTCTTATTTTCCACACAACAACAGCCCTGTGAGGTGGGATGGGCTGAGAGAGAGTGACTGGCTCAAAGTCACTTAGCTGGCTTTCACTTCTAAAACTCACAATCATCTGCTTTATAGCCTGGTGCCTTGACCACTAGATCAAAGTGGCTCTTGACATACTAAAACTATGCCTATGAAAAAAATAAACAAATAACATTGTTAATTTATCTGTCACATCATGAGCCCATGAAGGGTATACTTGTTTTTCTTAGGAAAAGATTCGAAATAATCCAATCATCCAATGAAATGGAAAAAGACATAACTATCGCTCCTGATTTATATTCAGAGGAAAAACTTTGCAATCATCATTCCACATTTTTTACCAGGAACTGAAAATTGTAACCCGCTCTCTCCCCCCATCTCTCTCTCTCTCTCTCTCTCTCTCTCTCTCTCTCTCTCTCTCTCTCTCACCCCCCCCCCTCTCTCTCTCTCTCTCTCTCTCTCTCTCTCTCTCTCTCTCTCTCTCTCTCTCTCTCTCTCTCTCTCTCTCTCTCTCTGTGTGTGTGTGTGTGTGTGTGTGTGTGTGAAATAATGGTCAAAACAGGGTAGTCAAAACATCCTTGTTGTAGGAATGACTTATTTTTTTCCTTTAAAGAAGGTTTTTAAAAGTGGTTTCTTAAAGAGAAAACGACATTTGTCTTGAACAAAAAAATGGAGTTTACCATGCACTAATCCTTGAAAAATGTCAAAATGGTGGTGATGAAAGTTTTGGAATTGCAAAGTGGCAGTGACATTTCACGACTTTCCCTGTGACAGCCTCTTTTGAACAGCCTTCATCAGGTAGAACTCAGACCCCTGTATCCGCTTACCCAATTGTGCAGTTGTCATTTCCATTTTTATGATATCTTCTCTGAAACCTGAAAAATGCAAACCCACCAAAAGCAAAGGATGTAATCATATCTTATGAAGGAATGCACAGAGGGTGAAGGATTAAAACAATGTGTTGTCTGAAGTTGCACAGGGCAGCTGGCTGTGTATTACGGTGCCTAAATCCTGTGTCTAAAACTATCATATCCAACCACCAGATGGCAGCAAGGAGTTGGAGATTTCACTGTCTCTTTGATACCATCTAGTTGTCATTTTTTAAAATTACATTTTTACTTTTTTAAACCATTACAAAGAAGAAAAATAAAACATGAATGAAGAAATACAGATATGAAAAACAACTAAACAAAAACCTGAATAATATTCAACAATAACTGCAGCTTTGTGAAAATATCTACATCTTAGTTTTTAAACAACTTTAATCCTGATATCATGGAACGATATTATCCAATGTTTTCTTTATGCAAAGAGCCAATTCAGAGGCTGAGATATTTAATGAATATTTTTGCAGCCAAGATATGGTAGCCCTAGTCTGTCACCTCCCTTTATTTTGTTCCTTACCATAGAATGTAACCTTCCAATCTGTAATATTGATAAAATTCTGAACCTAGTAAATTATTTATTTCTTGATTAAACAAACTGTTTGGTTGTGTTTTCACAACACTCTGAACCACTATCTAGCATTTATTTAATGTGGAGTATAAAGCCGTAATGTTGGGTTGAGTGGTTAACAGTGGTTAAGGTTACCATGGATACTTGCATTGTGCAAACCTAGTCACCATGAGTATCTTGTAAGTAATCCATGGAAAATTAGGATACTAGTTTGAGGGAACATCATTTCAGTTTGAGGGAACATGATTTCAGCAGTACAGTGCAAGAAAAGAAGAGGAACCAAGGTCAATGTTCAACATAAGACACAACTTAGTTAACTTAGGATTCTTTATGCTCAGTCCTTGGTTGGTTATGGTTAGTGGAAAAACCCTATTTGTCACCATTCAGATAATACATCAAAATTTGTAGGATACAAAAAAAGAAATAGATGTTATAGTGAGACCCAGATGGTTTCAACTGTAGAAAGTTAGCACCCACTCTAGTGATGCTAGAGGGTGAAATGTTTTAAGAAATATTTAAAAAGGCAGAATATTATATTTCCCTGGATGATAAAAGAAGAAACATGTTTTAAAGACAGAAAACAG
>JANHZT010001966.1:127818-140718 GCA_032468215.1 Stegonotus admiraltiensis | reverse complement strand
CCAAGCAGTCTCCATGTTTCCAGTGTCTGTTTCCCCACTTGGAGCAGAACCCAGAAGGATATTTCTTCCAACAGTTAGAATGTACAAACATGAGAATTGTGCAGGCACTTTTTTCCCTGTTATATTCCATGAAGAAGAAAGTTGGATTTCAAAAAGCAGATTTTTTTTTTTAAGTATTGATAGTTTTGAATTTTGGGAAGAGTCCTGAGAATACCAAAGATAGTTAAGAAGACAAACGAATTTATTATAAAACAAATCCATTCAGATTTCTCACTGACAGAATAAATGATCTAGTTCAGATTATCATGGTTTGAAGACATTAGACTAAGACAGTATAACAGAATTGGAAGGGACCTGGGAGGTCTTCTAATCCAATCCCCTGCTCAAACAGAAGACCATATACCATTCCTGATAAATGGCTATCCAATCTACTCTTAAAAACCTCCAGTGATGGAGCACCCACAACTTCTGGAGGCAATCCATTCCTCTGATTAATTATTCCCACTATCAGGAAATGTCTCCTTAGTTTTAGGTTGGCGCTCTCTCTCAAGGAGCCTATAATGCTAGTAAAAGTGGAAGAAAGGAAAACAAAACCACTAGCCAGTGGTGGGATTCAAAATTTTGTACTACTGGTTCTGTGGGCATGGCTTGGTGGGCATGGCAGGGTTTGGTGAGTGTGGCTTGGTGGGCATGACAGGAGAAAGAATACTGTAAAATCTCCATTCCCTCCCCAATCCAGGGGAAGGTTACTGCAAAATCCCCATTTCCTCCCGATCTGCTGGGACTCAGGAGGCAGAGAATAGATTGGGGTGGGGCCAGTCAGAGGTGGTATTTACCAGCTCTCTGAACTACTCAAAATTTCCGCTACTAGTTCTCCAGAACTTGTCAGAACCTGCTGAATTCCACTTCTGCCACCAGCAGCAAAGAAGATGATTACAGCAGTGATAGGTGCTTTGTTGGAAGACCTGAAGAGCCAGGAGATCATGGACTATCTATGCCCATGATGGTGAACCTATGGCATGTGTGCCACAGGTGGCACACGGAGCCATATCTGTGGGCACGTGAGCATTGTCCTAGCTCACCTCCAGCATGCATGTGCATGTCGGCCAGCTGATTTTCGGGCCTTCCGGGCCCACCGGAAGTCAGGAAATGGTCTGTTTCCGGCCTCCGGAGGGCCTCGGGGAGGGAGGCAGTTTTCACCCTCCCCAGGCTCATAAAAAGCCTCTGTAGCCTGGGGAGAGCGAAAAACAGGCCTACTGGGCCCACCGTGCCATCACGTTCCAAAAGTGGTGGGAGCACAGGGAGGTTGCACACGCAGGCATGGGGGGTGGGGCGCATTGAATTATGGGTGTGGATACACGTGCATGTGATCCCCCATGCAACCCCTGCTTTTGGCACGCAACGGCAAAAAGGTTAGTCATCACTGATCTATGAGATCAGCAACTTAATGACACTTAATCAATGGGCTAGAGTAAGATGAATTGAATGTTTTAGATAATTTGGAGAAAAATTAAAAATAACAGCTTTGGCATCATGAGGATTTTGAGTTTGGTATTGCTTACATAGGAGTCAAGTAATGAAAGAATAACAATGCTCTACAATTGTACACAGTTGACAGTTTGGGAAACAGTAGAAGACAGAGGTGAGGAAAACCAGCAGGATGTCTATGGGGAGTAAAAAAAACCAAGCAAGTCCTTAAGCTTTTCTTAGAATATCATTACACACTTGCGGTATAATCTCAAATGTTTGTGCCACTGACAAAGTGTGTGCTGTTAACTTATTTCAGAAAGTCAATACACTGGGAAAACAGCATAAAGGGATTGAAAAATGCATGACGCTATTTCCAGAATTGATTTTTCATGTGCTTTGAGTACTGTTCATTGAACAATATCTTCTATCAAGAAATGTGTAATTTGAAATGAAAATGGTAAATTCTCTGTTCAGTCTTTTGCTTTGTTTTGGTTTGCAATAGCAAATAAAAACACAATAATAACAAATACAAATTTTACATTTCTCATTTAATTGTCACACACTATAGAGCCACCCAGTGATATAAACTAATAGACGTTTGGTGTGATAAAATTCCACATAAATGTTTATTAAGCACTTTGAACTGACTTAAAAATGATTGTGGCTTGCCATTTTATTTACCATGGTGCTGCATTAAAGTCAATAAAGAGATGTAATCTTTGTTAGAAAAACTGAATAATATTATCCTAAAACTATTTGCTCTATATGTGTGATATATCTTGCATTAAAGTAAAATCTTGTGTTCAACTCAGAGATTCCACAAGAGCAGTTCTGGACAGAAATCATATCAATTAGTGTCTTGTATAATTAAAACTGCCAAGGATCTCTGTCACAGTTGTTTATGAGTTTCAACAACTTTTCCATGCCAAAATAAGGAAACATATTACAAAGTCATGGCACAAAATAGCTTTTTCATCTTTGTTTCTGGATATGTATGTATGTATGTATGTATGTATGTATGTATGTATATAATACTGTATATATAACAATATATGTACATATAACACACACATACATGTTGTTACTTCCCCTGCTCCTTGCAGATGCTTATGTTGCCCGGTCCTTAAAAGAATTTCAAAGCCAATGTTTTTTTGTTGTTGTTATTTGTATGCTGTTCTGTATATCTTAAGGGGGAAAGAGACAATTTATACCAACTTATGAATTCTTTATAGTTGTCATGGCATGGGTAAATTGAAAAGCTTTGTCAAACGACAGTAGTTACCAAACTTCCCTGCCACAGAAGAATAATCTATGCTAGTGTGGAGAATATAGTTGACAAGGTCAGAAAATATTCTTCCTTGCACATCACTGTTGATTGTTTTCTTCCCCATGGAGAAAAATAAGAATGGTTGACACTGTCTCTAGTATGTCAAATAAAACAAAGTTTGATATGAAGTAAGCAAAGTGGTGTTCTTTTGTAGTCAATGAATAATGAATGTATCTATCTTTTTTTTTCTTTTTTCTATCTATATAAGTACTAGAAACATCTGGAAAGATTTATAAATTGATTTTTAGTTATCTGCATAGTTCCTAGAGTAGTCTGATGCAATGCTTTCCCTATTTAGCAAACATGGCATATGAATTCAGTAACCTACTACATAGATTGGCATAGAAAACTTGTTTCATTAATTAACCTAGATGCTCATGTACTTTGCTATTTTATGTAAAGAAAGTGGAGTCAAAATAAATGTGTATTTGATTAATCAGATAATTAACCTTAATGACTAATGGAGCTTGACACTGACATTAATTTATTACTCTGTTCACTTAGCTTCTAAAAGTAGAATGTATTGGCCAAAGGTACATTACCCTTTCATGTAGTTCATAACAATGAAACACAATCACTTTCTAGTACAGTTGTGGTATCTTTTCATACAGTGCATTTCATTCTCACCAGAAGTGGTGCTCAAGAAGTTACAATGCAAATATGGCCTCTTATGGGGACAGTTCTTTCTTTGAGACAGCAGTCTCTGGAGAGTTTAGAGCTCTGGGGGATGACGGAACAGCCACCTTGTTCAAACCACAGTCAATGCTTTTAAAAGGACACTAGTACCCTGTTTCCTGGGAAATAAGACTTCCCCTGATAATAAGCCCAACTGGGCTTTTGAGTGCATGTGCTAAAATAAGCCTCCCCCTGAAAATAAGCCCTCCCCAAAAATATTTAAACACAGAGCTGGAAATCAGGTAAGACAGCAAGAGGAGCCCCATCTTACTCCATGTGCCCCAAAATAATAAGATCTCCCCGAAAATAGGGCCAAGTGCTTATTTCGAGATTCAAAAAAAATATAAGATAGGGTCTTATTTTCAGAAAACATGGGTACACGTGAGTGTACTTCCTTTTCTAATCACTATTGGAAATAGCTTGTTAATGGCTTTACAGCTATTAGGAACCTTTAGATCAACAGGTTTTGCAGCACTGGTTGAGTTTCAACCCTTAGTGAAAGAAATTTTAAAGTTTAAGGCTTTGTTATTGTTGTTTTGGAAGAAACAGTGAAAAATTAAAACATTGGTTTAAGAAAGTTTCAAACTAATGGTCGTGATAAGTTTGAAAATAAGATTTTAGAATTAATTATAAAGAATCTAAAATACTGGAAAAAATCTTTGAGTAAAATTATACAGTAGATTTAATGACACATGGATGAGAAAGAACACATAGGAAAAAGGAAAAAAAAGTGATAGACATCTCTATATACATCATAGCATGATATTTTGAAGGTAAACTTTTTATTTTCTGGGTACTTTTACTAATTCAAGATTTTTCTCACTTAAGAGGAAAATTGTATACAAGTCACATCAACTAATCATTAGATTTCATGTAAACTAATAAAATGTCTATTTTTAGTATTTATACATGTTGCTCCATTTCCTGATTCTATGTCTAACACAAGAGAATATTTGCATGTTTTTAACCCAGTGTGAGGGGGAACAGTGATCTAAATCAGGTTAGTCGTACTATAATTAATGTAACAAAACTCTAGTCATTTGTTTTAATTGATTTGTGATTTCTAATTAGTCTTAAATCTACATTTTAAAGATTCTACAGGTAACAATGAATGACAGCTGTGAATGATAGAAAAAAGAATGAATAAAGTACCATCTTTTAAAGGGATATATACAGAACAGTGGGTTGGGCAATTATCAAGTATATGCTGATAAAAATACATGATGCTACCGGTGATAGCATTTCAGTCAATGTGGGCTTTTTTCTTAATATAATCGAGAAATTCATCTTTGCAATTTCCCATTATGACCAGATATGGATAACATAGTTGGTAACTACCAGCATTTATATTTAACTGAATATGGTGAGGCACTTTTGGACAGTTATATGCAAGAAAAGACATTTAAAGCAACACATTTCATAGGTATTTCATATTTGATATAAAATATATTACAGAGGAAAAATATATTTATAAAAATAGCACATTATTATAATGAGTGTATCAGAACACTGATTAACCTTCTGAGAAATCTTTTTAATGAAATAGAAACTGTTGTGAGAACTGAGAGGGAAAGACTGACCAAATTCCATCTACTGGCCTTCTATAGTTATTCGTTGATTTGAGTCTGGATGTCCCGAGTTCCAGTTCAACATTTTAATCACTATAGCACACTGGCAATATCTGCGGACATAGTGAACTTACAGTTGGTGGCAAAGACATGAAGGTGGGCTCACAAAAATATAAAAATGTCTTCAAGTCCTACAAGATGAAGTAGAAAAAAAATCTTAACTATTTTTGACTGACTACTTTTCTGATGTCTACCCTGTCTCATCTCATCCTGGTGCCCAGTTGCCCTTCAACATGCAAGAGGTTAATTCTTTCTTCTCCTAAAACAAATGTTACCATATGGACAATCCAGGGCAACTAAGTGATGATGGTGGTGCTGATTAATGTTTTTCCTACCAGTAGGCGATGATGGGCGGGAGGTCAAAGAAATCTAAGGAATCTATCATTTTTTTACCTTGACACTGCCCTCAAAAACATGAGAAAGGGCAAGCACAGCAACAGAGGGCAGCACAATTTATACCAATATACTTTCCTACCAACTCAAGATCAGAAGAATTGTTCCTCATGTTAACTGTGAAGAGGAACAAAAGATGGTTGTATGTGAGAGAGGGGGGTGGGGGAGAGAGAGAGAAAGAGAGAGAGAGAGAGGAAATATGCTTATGTAGAGAGAAGATTGATGCTGGGGAAAATGGATGTTGGCTTACCTGAACATCCTTTTTTGTCTCAATTCATCATGGGATTTCCTCGGTTGTTTGTTAGGGACTGAGGGTAATATTTCTTTAAATTTGTTTAGGTCACGCCTCCTCTGCCTTAGAGACCCTCAGTTGTTTCATGAAGGCCTTGTCCACCAACATGACCTATGAAGGAAAAAACAGGAGAACACTCCCCGGCCCCAAGCCCAGGCAGCCAGAAGGGAGGGATGAATTGAGACGCAGCACAACGAAAAAGGATGTTCAGGTAAGCCAACATCCATTTTCCACTGCGCTGATTACTCAATTCATGTGTGGGATATACCCAAGCAACACACCCTATTGGGAGGGAGGCTGACTGGAACCCAAGTCTGAATCAGAATGGACTCGCTGCAAAACTCTATGCCCAAAGGCTGTGTCTGCTGATGCATAAGTGTCTAGTTTATAATGTCTGACAAATGGAGTCAACGAGGTCCATATAGCCGCTTTGCAAATGTCCAGGACTGATGTCTGGGTGGCCCAGGCTGTTGAGGTGGCCGCACTTCTCGTAGAGTGAGCCCACGCCCTACCTGGGACTGGCCTACCCTTGGAACTATAAACTAAGGAGATGCATGCCTTAATCCAATGGGCCTAGAGGAAACCTTCTGGCCCATTGAGGAAGGGGTAAAGGAGACCAAGAGAGCTTCTGTTTTGCAAAAGTGGGCCGTTCGAGCTATATATCACAAGAGAGCTCTTCTGACATCCAATGTGTGCCATTGTGACTCCAACTGATGTTTGGGGGAGGGACAAAAGTCCGGCAGCACTATCTCCTGTGCACGATGGAAAGCGGAATTCACTTTTGGTATTAACGAAGGATCTAGCCTAAGGACTACCATATTGCATCTAAAAATACACAAATCCTTCCTGACTGACAAGGCAGCCAGTTCTGAAACCCTCCTGGCCGATGTAACTGCCAGGAGAAAAGCCACCTTAATGGATAGAAGCCGAAGGCTAACTGATGTCAGGGGTTTGAATGGAGCAGCCATAAGGGCCTGGACGACTAAAGTTAAATCCCATGTGGGAAACCTGTGGATTACTGGAGGACTGATATTGGTGGCCCCCCACAAGAATCCCCTAATCTTCGGGTCCTGGGCCAGAATGTGGGAACGTCTCGGGCTAAGACAGTCAACAAGGCCGCCACCTGTCTTCGCAGGGTTGCTGGTGCCAGTCCCTTGTCAAGACCCTCCTGCAGAAAGTTCAAAACATCAGAAATAGAAGCTGACATAGGGTCCACATGGTTGTGAGAGCACCAAAAACAAAAGATCTTCCACGATGCCTCATATATTCTGGTAGTGGAAGGCCGCCTGGCAGCTTGGATGGTGTCAATCACCCTCCCTGAAACATTGTCCTTCCTCAGGAGGATCCTCTCGAGTGCCACATGGTTAATTGCAGCCACTGGGGGTCTGGATTTAAAATGGTGCCCTGGCTGAGAGAGATCCAATCCTGAGGAATTCGCCAGGGATGTGACACAGACAGGCCCACTAGGTCGGTATACCAGGAATGCCTTGGCCAATGAGGATCAATTAGTAAGATTTCCGCCCTCTCCATTATCAATTTCTGAATTACCCTTGGAAGGAGGGGTATTGGTGGGAAGGCGTACAGCAGGCCCTGAGGCCAAGGACAACGCAGAGTATTGTAGTCCATTGTCCCCGGGCTTGGGAATCAAGAAATGAACTGTGGGAGCTGTGCATTGTCTGGTCGGGCAAATAGGTCTACAGATGGCCAGCCGAACCTCTTCACCAGTTCCTGGAACAGGTCCAGATGAAGCTGCCACTCTGATGGATCCAGCTGTGTCCAGCTCAGCCAGTCTGCCCGAACGTTGGAGACCCCTGAAATATGCTCTGCCATCAGAGATAGTAAGTGAGTCTCTGCCCAGTTCAGCAAATTGTCTGTCTCTTTCATTAGAGACCAGGAATGTGTGCCCCCCTCTCAATTTATATGGGCCTTTGTGGCCACGTTGTCCGTTAAGTCCAGAACATGGCAATTCTGGAAATGATGGAGGGCTAGGTGGACCGCCCTTATCTCCAGCCAGTTGATACTGTTCTTGGCCTCCACCTGTGGCCACCATCCCTGGACAACCTGGGCCCCCAGATGAGCCCCCCAGCCTGTCAAGCTCGTGTCTGATGTCACCACCAACCGGCTGGGCTCCTGGAACAGGCACCCCTTCTGGAAAGCCCCTGAGGTCCACCATCGGAGGGAAGCACGTACCTTGTCTGGTATCCTCACCCTGGAATTCGACGAGCTGCAGCCGGCTCTCTGCGCTGGTAGGAGAAACCACTGAAGCTGGCAGGCATGTCTGGGTGCCCACGGTACTATTGAAATACAGGAAATAAATTTGCCGAGCAGTTGCGATAAGTTGTGTAATGTTACCTGTCATTGGGCCAAAACATGGTCCACTAGAGCCCTGATGTCCTGTTGCCTGTCCGGCGACAGAAAAACCTGTCCCTTTATAGAGTCGATCAATGCCTCAAGGTGAGCAATGCACGTCGTGGGCTGCAAGTGGCTTTTCTTCCAGTTGATGGAGAAGCCATGGAGACAGAGGATATTGCTGACAATCTTCAGGTCCAGGTTGGCCTGGTGATGAGAAGGGGACAGGAGCAATATATTGTCGAGGTAGCATAAAACCCTGACTGGGATTAGACGTATGGAAGCCACAACTGCTGCCAGGAGTTTGGTAAATGTCCTTGGGGCCGATGACAGGCCGAAAGGCATGGCCCGGTATTGGTAATGCCGATTGGCATAGGCAAACCTGAGAAATTTGTGATGTTCTGGGTGAACAGGCACATGCAGATACGCCTCTTGCAGATCTAGGGATGTCATGACATCCCTTTCTTGTATACAGCTTAAGATAGTCTTTAAGGATTTCATCTTGAACCTCTTGTATTGAATGAATTTGTTGACAAAGTTTAGGTTCAGGATGCCCCGCCAGCCTCCCGACGATTTTGACACCAGAAACAGAATGGAATATACCCCTGTCTTTTCCTGTCCTGTTGGAACCTGTTCTATGGCTCCTATGTCTAATAAGTGTTGTATTTCCATGGACATAAGGCTCCGTTTCTCCAACTGTTGGGAAACCGGACATTGGATGAAACAGTCGGGAGGGGTGGCCCTGAATTCTAAAGCGAGACCCAGCCCTACCATCCAAAGGATCCAATTTTTGGATATTGTTACTTCCCACTGGTTAAGAAAATGAGTCAAATGGCTACCAATGGGAAGTAGAGACTGTGAGTCACTTGCCCCACTTGGCGGGTCTAGAATCTGCTCCCTTAAATGGCCTCTTTGAGGAAGGGTGATATCTGTCCCGGTTTTGAAATGCCTGTCTATCGGACGGTCTACCAAATCCTTGAGAGTAGAATCGATTAAAGTAGGACCCTCCTGGTCCAGAGTCCTGACAAAAGGGCTGCCGCTGAGAATAAGGGGAAAACCTGAGGTCCGGTTTTCAATAAGAAACTGGTAATACTTTTCTTTTATCTTTCTCCTCCACCAGTATTGGGTCTAGGGAGGCCCCAAATAGATCAGATCCTTTATAGGGAGCTGAAGCCAACTTCCATTGGGATTTTTGATCAGCCCTCCAAGGACGAAGCCAAAGAAGCCTGCGAGAGGCTACCGTAGAAGCCATTGCCCGTGCTGCGAACTTAGCAGCATCTAAGGAGGCATCTGCTGAATATTCAGTAGCTGCAACCATTTTATTGATATCCTGTTGGAGTCTTACATCATCAGGTGGTAGATGGTCATGTAATTGTCGCAACCAAATCAAATTGGCGTGATTAAAAAACGATGCTGACGTAGTGGCTTTAACTGCCCAGGCAGCCGCCTGGTGAGATTTATGAAAGGAGACCTCTGCTCACCTATCTTCTGTTTTTAAGACCTCCACTACATCATTAGACAGGACAGTAGAAGATGTCAGGCTGACTACCGGTGGATCTACAGAAGGAAGGGCCAGCAACCCCTCCAAACCTGGATCAGCACAGTAAAGCTTTTTGTTATGGCTTGTGGGTGCCGAAATAACCCCTGGTTGGTCCCACTGCCTTTTAATGACCTCAGAGAAGAGCTCTGGACAAGGTATAAAGTCTTGGTCCAGGGAAGGGACTGCGAATAATTCTTCATGAGGCTTTAACGCCCCTTGATCCTGTGTTTGTGTATTCACAATAGTCCCCATGTTAGTTGCCATTTTTGCTTTATGGAGCAATGTCTTAAAGACAGATGGACGAAAAAGAGTAGCAAAGGCTGGTTTATGTGGTGCTACTCCTTCATCCTCAGAAAATTCAGGCTCTTCCCACTCCTCCTCTGCCTGCCAAGAACCCTCACTACTCACAGAATCCTGGTAAAGGCCTAGTTTGTTGTACAGGAGGCTGGGCAAGGCAGATGGGATGTGACCTTGCTGGTTAAAACCAGAAGGCAAAGCTTGTGCTAAAGCGCTGGTAAATAATGTCTGAAAATCTAGTGGATGGGCAGGTCCTTGCCCTACTCCCATGCAGAGACTCACTGCTGTTGGGGTGAAGGTAGCTGTTGGAGCCAACCTTGACCCAGTCTGCCCTGCCTGTAACCCCCCTCTGGCCTCTAAGTGCTTATCTGCATCTGCCTGTAAATCTTGGGGAGTCAGGTCAAGTGGCTGTGAGAAGGCCTCCCCACCTCCTGACTGAGAAACAGCAGGAGCCACCAGTGGTTGGTTGGATTTCTTAGCCTTCTCAAACTGCCTCTCCAAGGCATTGTGCCTCCTCTGGGCATCTTTATCCGCATAGGCAGATCTGGGAGTAGCATGGTCAGGTTACTTCCTGGCCACTTTCAGTAAGCTCTTAGACCTGGCTTTAGAAGGCTTCTTAACTCGGGGGGGGGGGGCATTAGAGGTTGCTCTGAATCTGAGGAAAATTCTTGCTCTCCCATAATGCCCTGCGCTGGAATGCGAAATTCACTTCAGGACAAATCCACACCACAGAGGCAGCCGTTATCTTTTGGCACCAAAAGTCAACTGTCAGATATTGCCTCAGAGCAAAATGGCACGAGACCAACACCTCCCAGAGCCCCAACAGACCTTGCTGATAACAGAGAGGAATGATGTCCCCTAGTCCTGCCTGTCATGTTAGCCCTCAAATAAACATTTCAGATAATTGAAAACCCTTCACGCCATTTTGGGCTGTCAAACCTTGCCACCAAAATCAAGTCCTCAGCTCCGCTTTCCTCCTCAGCCGACCAGCATGATGTGGCAATAATTGCTAGAGCTAACGCTCTTCAAGTGCTAAGAGGCAATATAATTTCACCGACTTTGCCTCCGAAATGCGATCTTCGCAGCAGCTGAGAAGCGTGATATGAAAAAAGGCACTAGAGCTAAATGCTCTTCAAACGCCCAGAGGCAATTCAAATCCACAGAGTTTGTCTCGGAAACCCGAGCAATGACTCTGGAACCACTCTGTACTAATGGAAGCGAAAATGGCAGTGGCGGTTATTCCAGCATGCCGGTAACCAGCTCTTCCGCCGGCAGCGAAATAAGCGGCAATAAAGCCTTCCTGATCTGCCAGGACAAATCTACAAAACGCTGCTGGGAAGTATCTGGAGCCCCAGAATCACGCACCCCCACCAGCAGCAAGGAGTCAGCTGCAGCCGGAAGCTGTCCTACTCCACTACAGAGTAAAACCAGAAAATAAGGAAATAAATTGCCTACAAAACCTAAGAACTAACAAACTACATACACAAACTGCCAGAGCAGCTGCTACACATGTCCCTACAAGTAGACCGAGCAAAACAACTGAGGATCTCTGAGGCAGAGGAGGCGTGACCTAAACAAATTTAAAAAAATATTACACTCGGTCCCTAACAAGCAACCAAGGAAATCCCACACATGAATTGAGTAAGCAGTGCAATGGAAAAAGGCACTTACAAATTTATCATGGAAGATAAGTACATTTCAATGAGAAGACAGACCAAAGTTTTTAAACCAGTATCAGCATATGACAATGAGAGAAGGAACTGAAAAAAGTGAGAAAACAAAGCTTGACTTCTTCAGATTGTGTATTTGGAGATAGTTGATAAGCATTTGATTGGCTGCAAGAAAAATCAATCAAGCAGTCTGGAACCAAAAAAGGCAGACTATTCCTTTGAGGCAATAATTGGCAAGCAGAAAACTTGGGATGTCATATGAAAAGATGATGAGTTAGAAAAACACTGGGAATGCCTGCCCTGTTTGAGAGAAGCAGAAGGGGAAAAAAGAAAAGACAAGAAAATACATAATGGACAAATTTACTCATACAGTATGTATTTGAGAAAAGCATTGTGCAATTTATGCCTGGATGTGCAATGTGAATTTGGCTTTACAATGGCATACTGGGAATTGTACTTCAAAAAGTAGTATAAAATGATTTTATAAGTGGTTCTAGTCTTTCCTGGCATAGGAAAGTGTGCTGGGGAATTGTTTGACTTATATTCTATAGGTTTCTCTCGTCTCTTACAATAGGATGCTTTCAATATGCCAATGACACTCCTTTCTATTGTTCTGTACTTTTTGATTCCAAAGACATAATCATCTACTTTGTACATTGCCTAAACGTGACATTTGGCTGGATGAGGAAGAAGAAGCTGAAATTAAATCTAAGACAAGATGGAAGTGCTGTTGGAAAGAAAAAAGCTGAACTCTGAGACTGAGGTGAAGCCTGTTCAGGATATACTATAATTGTATCCCCTTGGAAACAGAAGCCCCACAATTTGGGGATGCTCTTTATATTCCAGCTGTGGCTGGATTGATAGGTAGCAAGGGACATGTTGTACAACTGTGGTTACTGCACTAACTGAGCCAGTCAGACTTAGAAACAAATATTCATGACTTGATTAAAACTTGTCTTAAATACTGAGTGCACTATGTGGGTCTACTCTTGAAAAGTGTTGTGAAATTGCAGGTTTCTGACAGGTGCTAGGTATATAATTTCAGGTCTGAACAATCTGCATGGGCCATCAGTTGCATACTGGCACAATTTAAGATGCTAAAGCTATTCTTTAGAGTTTGAGGACTGATTTATATGTGGGAACACACACACACACACACACACACACACACAAAAGATGTTTAATAGGAATAGGAATAGGAATAGGAATAGGAATAGGAATAGGAATAGGAATAGGAATAGGAATAGGAATAGGAATAG
>JANHZT010001966.1:87784-98061 GCA_032468215.1 Stegonotus admiraltiensis | reverse complement strand
ATCCTTCGGGAGAAGGGCGGTATATAAATTTGATAATAAATAAATAAATAAATAAATAAATAAATAAATAAATAAATCACTGTTTCTGTCACTATCTCTACAATTCTATCTCTAGCTTAACATAATAGTTTTCATATTTATGGTGATGGGCAATATTCTTTTACCAGTGGACTATGAAAGCAGAGCAAAAAATATGATTCACAGACACAAGTTAATAGAAGTTCTCATAAAATAGAAAAGAACCATAAATAAGGTGTTAAGATAATTAAACACCTAAGATTAAAACAGAATAAACTGCAAGGCTCCAACTTTGGAAGTAGGCCATTTCCCTTGCAGCAAATCATGTGCTACTTACTGAATGTTTTTCGTCTCAATTTTTGTAATAATCAGCACAAACCTGCCAGGTACTTTATTCTCTCCCTAACATATTTTGCTATTTAAAAATAACTTATTTTACGAGCTTATGAGATAAAAGGAATTGTTGTTTCATATTTTTAAAAAACCCCAGTGCAGTCCTTCTAACAGGGCCCTATAAGAATTTTAGTCTCCCCAGTCTTGTAATCCATTTTCATGTTTTTCCTCATTACTGAGCCCAGAAAGGTAGAGAAAGAGAATATCAGTTCTAAACAATTTCATATTTAGGTTAATAATAATAATTAAAATGCAATGTACAGATATTGAAGGCATCAGAATATGCTGTGGATAAAATTTAAAAAGTGATGAAATTTCTTGCAAATCAAGTAAATCAGTGAAGCTCTTTCCCTCATAAAATAGATAATAGGATGGGCAATTCCAACTCCCTTATTGTGTCTCCCTAGCTGTCCATTCTTCATAAAATGAAGGATAGAAAATATTCATGAAGTCTTTTGGGTGAAATCTCAGAAGCCCAAGAGACTGTATGTTTCTGGAGTAATGATCATACAATGAAAAACTATATCAACTTGTAAGTATGGTAATTAAAATTCTTGAACATGCTCAAAACAATTGCTATCAATAATTCTTTTCCTTTGAAAACAATCCTAAAAGGTATTTCTTTTTTATCAAATGGAGTAAGAAATTATTACTGGATTTCACTCCTAGCACTCCTGGCCTGGAAATAGCTAACTTAAAAAATAAGAAAGTTTTTTCAAGTTTACAATTTTAGGGAGATAGTAATTTCCAAATATTTGTTTCTTGAGCAAAGGCTGTCCAGTTATCCAGATAACTGTAACAAGCACTAAACAAACCATAAATGTTTGATCAAAAGTGGTGCCTCACCAGCAAACAGGCTGAGTGAGAGACTCCTAGTACAAAGTAATCTAAACTCTTATGTCAAAGGACCAGTGGTGGGTTGCCCCCGGTTTGCACTGATTCTATAGAACCGGTAATAAAACCGTCGGGAGGCTCCGCCCACTGACCCCAATGTCATCAAAATGCTTCTGTACATGCGCAGAAGAGCACACATGTGCAAGCAAAGTAAATGAATGTGGCCCTGTTGCGACCTGGTAGTAAAGCTAAGTAGAACCCATCCCTGAGAAGCACATGCAAATACAACAGCATCATGGTTGCCAAAGTGAAAGCAGGCTATCACCAAACTTACCACTGACCTTTAGCATTCAAGGTTCCCTATAACTATTTAGAACTTACATTTATGTTTTTTAGAGCTCACTTAATATTCTCCTATTCGGAGTTTGCCTAACACCATTTTTAAGTTCTATAACAATTAGAAGGAGCTGAAGATCACATTATAAGAATTCCAGTGAACATTCTAGTTTAATTCTTTACAGGAAAATCTAAGCAGGCAAGTCTCTGGTTTATATTCTTATACTTTTTGGGGGGTACAGAAGAGGAGGTTTATCTGAGTTGTGAAACTAGAACAAGCATATCGTTTTAGAACAAAATTCATTGGGACCAACTCTTAGTCAAGCAATAATAGGACCACAGATTCTATCTTTCAGGCTTTACTTTGGATATACACCCCAAAATCAGTATGAATTTTTCAAAGATGTTCCAAAATCTGCACTCATGTATTTGTGGTTCAAAGAAACCTCCAAATGAATGGCTCATAACACATCTACCCAGGAGCATCTTCAAGAATGCAAGGAATATTCAGAATATTCAGAGCCCAGCTTGTATGTCCACTTACATTCATACCGCTCACATGAGCATCAGAAACAGCTTGACAGTTTATTGCATGAATTACTACCACCAATTAAAATGAACTCTGGATGGTTAACCTATCTAGATATTTTTGTTTAACGAGCCTGAATTCCAGAGAGAAATCAGCTGAGGACAATATTCATTATTTTGTAGTGAAAAGTTGCAGTTCTAAAGGATTTGGGTTATTTATATTCACTATTATATTGGGCCAGCTCTGCTTGGCAATTATGAGAGTTGTAATTCCAATATATTTGAAGGGCATAAGACTGGGAAAGGACAATGCATAATTACTTTGCCTGAAGAATTTTTAAAAATCCATACTACCCCTTAATATTCAACAATTTCACTGTCAGCTTCATGGAACTGACATAGATTTATGCCATTTAAACTCCATGTTGCAGTTAATACAATAAGCTTTACATTTTTATTATAGTTGGCTACTCTTTTGGAACAGAACATATTCTAGATTCTTAAAAGTCATCGGGGGAAAAAGCTCACTCTGTATTTTTTTGTAAATCTGTTACTGCCCTCAAAAGAATAATTTCTGTCTCCATGTCATCATTTTTCATCCAGCACTGTTGCATCACTTAACTTTGTCCCCTCAAATCAAAGAAGAAGAAAAAACCTATAATTGTCAAGAAGTCTCCATTTTTGTGGTCTGTAGAATGCTCTAAGGTCACATTGCTAAAATTCAGTGGTGAAACCCTATTCAACTTTGGAGCAACGTTACAAGTTTTAATTGAAATAAGTATAAAAATAAGTGTGTTAAGTTTCTGCTAGGTTGATTACATCTATTTTCTATTCATATCAAACACAATGGATACTAATAACACTAGGATGAATATTTGAGAACCTCATTTTTTGATGGTCAAAATATTGTTTTAAAAACATTTAAGTCTCTTTGTTGGTAAGAAGAAATTTTCCACTTTTTATCATCTATGTAATATAGCCTCCTTAGTTTTGCTCATTTGAATAGAGTAAACTTTTTTTTAAAGAACCTTTATGATCTACCCTGATGACACAAAATCTTTCACTGCAGGTTTTTCAGTCATTCATTCTCTTGAATAAAGGCACACATTCTCTTCAGATATCTCCAGTGAATGTGTGGAAGTTAGAGAAAGGTTGCTGTGGAACTTTGTGCCGTTTCATTCTCTCCCACAACTTCACAATGACAAAAGAGGTAGAGTTTTGTAGGAAAACTTCCTAATTTTGCATGTGCACTGAAGTGAAAAGGACTATTTATGTAAGTATAATTGAAGGTCAATGAAAATGTCAATTCAGTATGTAGGCCATTAGAAAGGCAAATCTGATGTTAAAAATTATTAGGAAAGCAAAAAAAAAAAAACCCCACACGAGCAACATAATATGTGTCAGCACTATTCTTTTTTAACATCTGTTCTTTCAAAGTGCCCTTCAAAAGTGATCAAACCATAATAACATATCGTTACTGATGCACTGGTGAATTAGCTACTCTTTCATCTTTATTACTTTGCTCCTTTTATTTTTCTTTGAGAAAACTACAATTGTGATAATTATTCTTTTTAAAAAATATTCATTTTTGCACACTTCATTTTCCTGAGTTGAAGGCTCTACAACTTTCTTCCTCAAAAAGATCTCTCCTCCTTTCCCAAAGTGAACACATTCATTATAGCTGAACAATACAGGAGAAGAAACTCAGAGATCCCACATGGAAGGAGTTATATTTGTCTCCATGAGTCAATTTGCATCAAAGAAGCACCACAATATACCCACTGAGGCACTGAAGCAATTTTGTCTGTCCACTATTGGAACTGGTTGAAGAGTCCTCAGAGGCAAGGCAAAGGGATGCATTGACTTTGCTTTTAAAGATACAAGGTCAGATCCAAAACCCATGTAAGAAACAAGAGGTGATCTCTTTCAGCAGATACAAGTTTTATAGTGTACCAGATAGAGTCCAACTAATACACTAAATGAAGCGAGCAAAAGCCCCTCTAGCCATGACTTCCACCTTCTGCAATAACAGTCTAGAAAGATGAACAAGAATAATATGCTTCAGAATACCTTGGGGTTATGCAATCTTACACCTGTACACAGATTATATACATATAATACTTCCTTTCTACTGTTTTAGTGTTGTCAAGCTAGCTCAAAGAAGACCCATTGAATACATTGCTTCTTAACTGAATCCATAGCAGGTGGGGCTTGCATCATGTTAAGACATTTCTATTAACATTCTGCTGCCACTGGCAACAGGACAATGTTTTTAGTCCTTTAATTCATAATTAAACCTGTTGATGTTCAGAGGGACATATTTATGAATTACAATTTAGAGTAATTAATACCTCTCCATAAACTTATTTTAACTTAACTTCCTTATTCATAGCTCCTGCTTCTTACTTACATGAGCACACATGTGCAAATCATTATTTTGTTCATTAATTCACATTGTTATCATTCACTTTTCATATATTCCAAACTACAATCTTCCTTATGCTGTAGTTATCACTAGATGCATCGACATTGACCATCAATAGCAACTATGGCTTTTTAAATAAGATAATCAAAGTTTAAGCTATATTACCAACCTTAGTTAAATACCATGTCACTTGTAGCATTCCCTACTAATTAAAGACATAATGTTTTTTAAATAACTGGTCATTATGCCATAAGCACAACCAAAGCTTAGTTTTAGCCAAAATATAATCATGCTACTCTATGCAAGTTACCATCTCTGATCTACTTTTCAAGTCAGCATTGTCCATGTCCCACCACTTAGAATGTACACACGGTATTCTAATTTGTAAGAAAATGTATTCCCAAATTCACTTCAAAATACTGCTTTCATTAAAAGGTTGATGCTTTCCCAATTTGTTTTAATGCTGCTCTAGTGGTGGTTTTCCAGACTGTGAGGTATGCTATGCTAGTTTATCATGACTCAGAGATTATAGTTTAGTGACATCTGTTATAGCACTTACATTATATGCTCTGCTAACCATGACAAGGGAAACAAAATGATTACTATTTTTTTCAGTTTGGGGCAAAATCCCATAGGCTGTTTTTTCGCCCAAACTGGATAAAATGATGTAGGTTTCATTCATGATCCCATACTATGGTATCTATCTATCTATCTATCTATCTATCTATCTATCTATCTATCTATCTATCTATCTCCCGCTTTTATTATGATTTACAAATAACTCAAGGCCACAAACATAGCCAACATACCTTCTTTCTCCTATCTGAGGAGATGGGATAGGATAGGATAGTTTAGTATCATCTGCAAATTTGATGAGTTCCCCTTCTATTCCCTCATCTATGTCATTTAGGATAGGACAGGACAGGACAGGACAGGACAGGACAGGACAGGACAGGATAGCTGAGCTGAGCTGAGCTGAGCTGAGCTGAGCTGAGCTGAGCTGAGCTGAGCTGACATGACATGACATGACATGACATGACATGACATGACATGAGATAAGCTTTATTGTTACTTTTTCTGTGAACACACTGGCACACATTAAAAAATGAAATGCTGATCCTCATACACATACATGCACATACATATGCTATTTATATGTATACTATAGTCACACACATCACAGAGCACAGTAGAAAAAAGTCTTTTGAGAATTAACAAGGTTGATACTATATAGTACAAACAGAATCTAGTTATTTTGCTTCAGATGTTGCAAAGTCTCCTCCCAGAAGGTAACAAAGAAAGCTGGTCATAGAGAGGATGTGTAATGTCCCAGACAATACTATGGACCCTGATGAAGCATTGCTTATATGCTACACCCTGAATAGGAGGTGAACTTCCAATAATCTTTTCTGCTGTCCCCACCACTCTCTGCACAGCCTTCCTATCCAAAATAGTAATACCTTCAAACCACACAGTAATACAATACAACAGGATGCTTTAAATCCTCCCTCTGTAAAAAGTGGTAATGTTATCTTCTCATAAGATGCAGAAAATGTAGGCACTGCTGTGCATGCTTCACCAGTGTCTCATTGTTGAATGACCAAGCTAACCTGCTTATCAGGTGCACACCCAAAAACTTAATACTTCTAACCACCTCCACAGTTGAAAAGCACAGAGGTGTATGGCTACGCCTGACTTTTCTGATATGATATAGAATATCAATATAAGAGCAGAAGCACACTGTCCTGATTTGAAAGAGTCAACCTCGGGAACTTTTTTAGACTTCCTGTCCATGAATTTGACTAATCATCATGTTCTCTAACTTGACATTTTTTCAGATAATATCCTGAAAGGGCTCGATGGTGGTGGTGAAAGACAGCATAAATTGATTTGAGAATCTGGGCTGTTAACATCTGACATGGCGGCTATTAATCTCTTCAGAGCTATTCCAGGTGGCTTCCAAAATGAACTAGTTATCCAGAATGTTTAATAAAACTGACAGCTAATTATATAGACCCATTAGGGATCTATTTATAAATTACACTAATACTGTTAGTGCTCCAGATCTATAATAAGGAATGAAACCATCACTTTTCAGATTAACATAAAAGCATGGGGTTTTTTGCATGGGTGGAATGGAGGAATTGGAGGATAAAAATGTATAACATTCTGGACAAGGCAAAGAATAATATGTAGACATCAGTCAGTAAATGTGAAATCATCTATTCACCAGAATTCAGTGATAAACATCCAAGGCTTTTAAATTCACCTTAATATCTTTTGCAGTGTGCAGAATTTACAAATATATAATACTTCGGCATATCTTAAGGGAGAAGCTAAAAAGAAAACAATTCCAATTTTTACTAAATAAAAAAAATATGCAGGGCTTGAATTAACAAATTGCTAATCAGGAATTTTTAAATAAAGATAGAGAACTATAAATGGTCCAGTACTAATTTTACTGCCTTGGCAAAAAGTATCTTGAAGTTAAGAAAACGTGACAACTTCTCACAAGTTAGCATGCTGAAACTATCGATTAGCTGAACCAATGCTTCTGATGCATGTAAGAATTGAAAACCAGACAAAAGGTCAGCTTTCTTTTCCAATTGCAATGCTGGAACCTATTCTGTTTATATCTTACCGTAGAGCTTCGCTTAGATTGACCAAAATTATTCTGAGAACACCATCTGCACAGAGGATATCTAGGTGGAAATAATTTGTGATGGCGAAGCAATAGCCACAGTTGCAACATTTGAGGACTAGTCTAGTTACAACTTTCCCACTTTTCTTCCAGCATAGCTGCCAAAACAACTTTCCCATTTTTCTTCCAGCATAGCTGCCAAAACAACCTGACAAGTCAAGGGAGGTAAACAGTCAGTGAATATAGAATTAAGCACTTCCTTCCAATCTCTCTCTCTCTTTCTTTCTCTCTCATAGCTTCCCAGGCCCATCTCTGCAAAACTACCTTATTTAACAACCAGCCATTTAAAAATGCTTTAATTTTGTGGCTAGTTACTTTCTGTTATGTAATAGTGGACATCATCTCTAGTGTGCAAAGCATACTGGCATATATCAACAGCTTTGGTGCCAACATAATGACAAAAATAGCCTATCATATCAAGCTTGATATTTGTGCACATATTGCCAAAGCTGGAAATAAATAACCAAGGAGATAGATAACTATCAAAACAGAGAATGTTGCATAAGAATTTTGATACTGGATAGAAGTATTTTGGCTGGTATAAATTCTTCATAAAGTCAGACATAAGCATCAATTCCGTAACTCTTCAACAACAACAAGAACAAAAAAACAACAACCCCAAACCATCATGCTCACAGTTGTGCTTCTTGCTTTCTTGTTAATGAGGTATTTGTTATGCATTCATTAGTTTGTATTCTATCATCCAGATCCATCCATATTTTATTTTTATCTTCGAAATAGAAGTAGCACACTGGGGACTTATTTGCTTAAAAGTCTACACTGAGTACTCAAGGATGCATCAATTTACTCATCTTAAACTGAAATTATACCCAGGATACATGCCTAGCAAAACAAAAACACCAAACCTTTATTCATCATTATAGCTTCTCCTCCCTGTAATAAAATGTCTAAGTAACAATTAGATCATGTTAATCTGAGATCAAATATAACAGATCCTCATCATTTTGTTCCTGCTTATTTTAGCTCATTAGAAGCTACACTCTTGATCAAAAGATAGAAACAGCAACAGAAATATTTTAAGGTGTTACAATAAAATGAACAATGTTATCTGAATGAATATTAATCTCAGAAATAAGAGAGTATATTCTCTCAGCCTAAAATTCATTTTTAAAAGCACATGGACAAAAACAAAGATCTGTAATAATCAACGATCTTAAGCGAGAAGTATTCTCCCAAATTCATGCTGACATTAAATAGTTTATATATTTATGAATTCTATGTACTTTTATCACCCTAAATCTAGCCTGAAATGCTTCTTATGATCAAACTATTTATGATGGCAAATAAAGAGCTACTGCTGAATGTGAAAGACAATCTATTCACATTTTCCTTTCTTTTCTCTCAAATGTCTTTTAATTTCCCCTCTAATACAACATTTTACCATGCTTATGCTTACAACAGGCAAGTCAGCATGGAAATCAGTAATAGAGAAAAGGGATAAGAAAACGTCCAAACAAAATAAGTTTTTTCTCTGAAAATATAATCGTGTCCCCCCCTGCGCCCCCCCAAAAGCAAGCAAACAACAAAGTAGGGAGTCATAATAATAATCTGCTATTTGCGGTGAGCTGTGGTGGCACAATGGCTAGAGTGTAGTACTGCAGGCTACTTCTGCTGACTGCCAACTGCCTGCAGTTTGGCAGATCGAATCTCACCAGGCTCAAGGTTGACTCAGCCTTCCTTCCTTCCAAGGTGGGTAAAATGAGGACCCAGATTGTTGGGGGCAATATGCTGACTCTGTAAACTGCTTAGAGAGGGCTGTAAAAGCACTGCGAAGTGGTATATAAGTCTATTGCTATTTGGAACATTGGATCCATGTCTTTTTTTTCTTGCACTCTCCCAGGTTAGTTGCTACTAAGGCAAGAGAAAAGAATATTATTCCTTTAGATCAGGGAAAGAGCTTCAGTTGATGTCACCTTAGTTTCTTTCTTTCTTTTTTTTCTAGCCCTGGAACCCTCAGGACACAGCACACCAAAATGCACTGGTGAATTTGCAACAATATTAAAATTAGAGCCATGGTGGCACAGTGGTTAGAATAGAGTACTGCAGAGCTGCAGGGCTAACTCACTGCTCAGTCCAGGTGTTCGATTCTGAGCGGCCCAAGGTTGACTCAGCCTTCTATCCTTCCGAGGTCAGCAAATTGAGAAGCCAGATTGTTGGGGGGCAAGATGCTGACTCTGTAAACTGCTTAGAGAGGGCTGTAAAGCACTGTGAAGTGGTATATAAGTCTAGGTGCTATTGCTATTAAAGGATTTTCTGCCCTAGTTTAGAAAAACTCACAAAATACATGATAGCTTTAATCCCTTTATTTTTATCCTTTTTTCCAAAAATTTGTCCCCAAAGATTTAAAAACAGCTGAAAATTCCATCCCTCCAATTATGTTAGTTGGTTACCGCACTTGGTTACTGGTTAAAAAAGAAAGAAAAAAACAAAGTCTCACTCGGGCCATAAAAAGTGACTTTTGTTTTTGTTATTGTTAGACTTCAACTTCCATCATCTCATATCACTGGCATTCAAATACGGGCAAACAGAATTATATAAAATGTGGGCAATCATGAATTATCATTCTTGTTTAGAGAAGACTTTATTGTTCTTTTAGGAAAACAGCAATATTCATAATGCCTGTAGGTATATTTTAAGATGTACGATATACAAAATATTATGACAACTTGCCATTTCCTTGTGATAAGTCTAATAGATGTAAACATACAATGAAACAAACTAAAGCAAAGCCTCATATTGCAAGAAAAAGCTAGGAACAAATGGTACAATGTGACATTGTTACCTTTCTCTCTTAAAGGTAAAGGTAAAAGTTCCCCTTGCACATATGTGCTAGTCGTTCCCGACTCTAGAGGGAGGTGCTCATCTCCATTTCAAAGCCGAAGAGACAGTGCTGTCTGAAGATGTCTCCATGGTCATGTGGCCGGCATGACTAAATGCCAAAAGCGCACAGAACACTGTTACCTTCCCACCAAAGGTGGTCCCTATTTTTCTACTTGCATTTTTTACGTGTTTTTGAACTGC
>JANHZT010001966.1:51257-64403 GCA_032468215.1 Stegonotus admiraltiensis | reverse complement strand
CTCAATGGAAGGCAGGTTGGTAGTAATTGTTTTTTCTGCAGTTCTAATTATCCTCTGAAGTCTGTGTCTGTCTTATTGGGTTGCAGAACCAAACCAGACAGTTATAAAGGTGCAGATGACAGACTCAATAATTCCTCTGTAGAAGGAACACTAATAGAGGATAAAGTTACAAGTTCCACTCTACATCCATATTGTTCTTGTGCCGCTCCTTGCCACATCTCTATTGGAAATGGCTGCTTGATAGCTATTAAAATGAGTAAGGCTTCATTGAGCTTTAGCGTGAATGAAGACCATGAATTGGATTAGAACATTGGTAGAGTGATTAAGAGCTATACATGTATAGAAGAACATTACAGAGTATCAGCCCATCGAATTGCTAGGCAAAGGGCAGTGTCACTCTCAGATTGCCCCCACAGTTCTCTTGACATATTTAGCAACAAGAAAACAGCCTTAGCATCCTATATTGTGAACAGCACAGAGGTTCCTGCAGGATCAGGTATAATATTGTTTTTCTGGGAATCAAAACTGGGAATTTTTGGTACAATTGTTATCCACCATTATCTGTCCCTTGTACAGTCATACTTTACAAAGAAGTTATTTTTTCTTTCATTATTAATTCTAATGATGATACAGTATTCCTTAATTCAATCTTCCTCAATCTTCCCCTGAACACATAAATGTGCCTCAAAATAGCATAACCAATACAGAAGCATAATCAATACAGAAAAATCTAGCAATTGAAATCCCCACAACCTAGAGGAAATTACTCAAATTACTGTATTACGCTCCTTACCAGACATCTACTGAATTCAGCAGGGGTTGTTTTTGAGCATAGGATTTACACTATAATGTCATTTAAAATTGTAGGGTTGGTTCCTGCCCTTATATATTTTTGCACACTATATATTCAAGAAATATAACATTTTTTACTAATTTAGTAATATGTAATCGTATGTGTGTGTGCGCTTGTGTGAAAACATACTGTTTTAAAAACCACTGCAGAACTTTTCTCTGTGTGCACTTGTTATATTTCTGCATATAACAATTAAGGTTTAGCAGAGCTATAAAAAATATTGACCATCAGTTCAGCTCTAATGGGCAATCTCTCTGCGTTTTGGCTTTTGTTTTCAAAGAACCATTATAACCAAGGGACTATTTTTCTTTTCTGTCTCTTTGAACAGTTTTGTTCGGAGAGGAGTATTAATCATTTCAGCATGAATGAGTTGGAATAAGTTATTGAGTATCAATAGTATCACTAGCTATAGAAGTATTGTATATTGCAGCAAGTAGATTTGTATACTGAAACAATTTGGGATTTTTTAAAATACTGAAATAGCAGAGTTTTGGCCTAAATCTATGTGTGTAACATGTGTATAGTTGTGTATAGCTGATTAGTCTTTATTAAAATAATAATTAAATAAAACCATTGCAATGCTGTATACATTAACATAGGAGCTATTACTAAAGGTCCATGGATTTTCTTTTGAGTGTGTACATAGCATATTTACTTCCGACTATGGACACATGCACACACAAATACACACACCAGAGCCAAGCTGAAATATAGATTAAAATGTGCATACTGTATGTTAGAGAATAGTTATTTTATTATTGATAATGCATTTAAAGCATTTTATCAGTGTTCCACACCAACCAAAACAACTCTTAGAGCTATTTACATGCAATCAATTAAAAGAAAGTGTAATCCTTGTTAAGCCAAATTTCAGAGATCTATTATTTTAGTACAGAAGAAACTTTATCTTGAACCTTTTCTCACAATAGTCAATACTTGAAATGTTTTCAGTGTATTTAAATGAATGGCCAATGAGGTTACACACTTTCTTATCTTTAATCTACAATAGAAGGAGTATAAAAAGAACTGTTATCATGCCACCATCAGAGAGTAGCAAATAACATTCACTATGAAAAGCAATCCCAAATAACTTAAGAAATAAGCCAGATATTTTGAAGCAAGGTTTGACAACCTATCAACTTCCAAATCTCCCATTGCCCATCCGTGTTTGAGAGAGAAAGCAAATAGGTACAGAAATATATCAGTGTTGTTAACTAACCAGCACACCATTAAAATTAAACACAAATAGCAAAAGAAGAAGAAAGAAAGGGAGATTTCTTTGGTAACTCAATGACGAACATATGCCCTTTGAAGGCACATGTATTTGTGAGTCACATTTCTCTAAGGCAGTGACTTGTAATCTTACGATCTTTCAACCATATATTTCAAACCTACGCAAAAAGTATAAATTATCTTCGCATCCAAAAGAGGGATAGGATATAACACCTTGCCTAAAGCTACATTATGAATTCACCAAATAGGAGTGGGATGATTTGGTTTACAGCTGTTATTTCTAATGAAGTTTTTCATGTTAAAAATCCACTAATATACCAATTTATTCTCCTAATAGGGGTCTTTCTCAGATTGGCATTGGACAACCAGAGATAAGGACTTGGTAGAGAAATTAGCATATGTTTCTGACCCCAAGTCCTTTGAATTGCATTAAATTAAATAAACGTAACTATGAAATAAATATTACAGTAGCCCTATTACAAGTTGAATTAGCTGTGGTTACTGAAGAAAAAAAGTATATGGAAGTACTCTTAATCTATTAGCTATGGAGCTCAAAATTTGCATTTTGTCAGGACACAGCTGTTAAACATGGCCTGTCTATAACAGTGCTATGCTACCGAGAGATCAGATGCATAACTGTCTGCACAAAGTTAGAGAAGAATTTGTCCTAGAGTCTGATTTCAGGAAGAGTGCCATAAGTCATTCAAAAGTTAATTTCCTCTAGATTTGCAATAAAGTTGTATATATGATCTATGATGTCTATATCTTATCAAACTGTCTGCAGTTAACACAAACCTATCCCTGGCATGTGTTTTCACGAGTGAAAAATAGCAAGAGGGATATTTTGGGCCCTGCACTTGGGGAATCATAAAGTTCTAATAAACAGAAAGTGACAAAAAATAAAGAAAAATAGGAATACAGAAAGTCATAAGTTGTGGCAATAAGGATGCCACTTGTAACACCCGTCTGTGTGGTAGATCTAAAATAATGAAAAAGAGAAGTTGAGAGATCCATCAGCAAGCAATGCACTAGTTCTGTATCAGTAATTGATTGCTCTCAGAAGCTAAGCAAGCTCAGCCCTGGAGTATATTTGGATGGAGGTCCATGCAGGAATTTCTTTTGTTTGGATTTAAATATGAAGTTCTCTAATTCACTCTTCCTTAACCTATAGGATAGTTGGAGAATATATGGAATAATAATGAAATATTCTGAACTTGACAGTGCATTTTTGTCTGCATACAAAAATACCAAGAAAAAAGCCTGCATGAAATGCATGCTGTGAAGTTTATGTAAAAAAATAACATTAATAAAAACAGTTACCAAACATATATCAGAATCTGAATATTGGAAGGAAAACACTTCACATGTCCATGATTTCCATATGGGAAATTTATGATCAGATATAGAACTAGTGTCAGGTTTACGAAGTTGTCCGAATAAATTGCAGGAAATACATGAAAAATTAAATATGATCTCAGCTTCGCTCTGTCTTTAGAAATTTCACAATTTTTTATACTGAATATCCATTGGAAATTAACTAAGTCATAGCTCCTTTCTGTCAAAATATGTCAGTGCCATACTTGTGAATATCTACATTCTTGTGGAGATACATATACATAGGTGGGCATTCATGAACATGCATCAAGGGATGTGATAGACATATAAACCCATTTATGTGTGGGCTCAGTATACATACATGCATACATACATACGTGTGTGTGTCAGGGGTAGGTTCTACTTACCTTTACTACCGGTTCACAACGGGATCCCACATGCACTCTCCTGCATCACCTATGACAACATCTGGGGCAGTGGGTGGAGCCTCCCACCAGTTTTACTACCAGTTCTTGCGAACCAGTCCGAACCGGGGGCAACCAACCACTGGTGTGTGTATACCAGTGTATACATACCTAAACTCCATAGTGCTTTACAACACTCTCTAAGCCGTTTACAGAGTAAGCATACTCAGAAAGATGGAGGTCAGGTCAGGATCAAACTCCTGGGAGTGGGCAGAATTAGCCTGCAATACTGCATTCTAACCACTGTGCCAGCATGGTTTATGCTATTGTGTTGGAGAAATGGACAAATGAGGATGATTATTCCTGTATTTACTGCTCTTCATCATTATAATGAAAATAGCAAGTGTATGGGGCTTAAGGGAACAAAGGAAAGAGAGAAGGAAAGGAGGCAGCTTTCTCAAACCCACAGTCCTATTAGGATTATAGCTCACACAATTTCCAGGTCAAACTAGCTATGGGTCTGTTGGAAAGCCTGAGAGTTTTAACTCCAGCTCCCCAGGCAGGGATCAGATTGAGGACAGCTGTGTTTTTTTTTTTTAAATGCTTAAAGAGCAGGATTCCAGGTTAACATGACTTTGTGAACTACAACAGTTCATTAGCAGGTTTCAATTAGTCAAAAAATAAATCCACTACATAGAAGCTGTTTGGGTAAGTTATATCCCAAAATCTGTCTTGCTTTTCTGCCAAAAGGCTGCTTTTCAGTTGTGTTCTTCTAATTTTCCTGCTCGCAAAGCTATTCCCCCATCCAACTCCCAAGAAGCAAATAACTGACAAGACCACTAAGAACATAGGTCATTTCATGTTGCTCTACTGCTATGTAGCTGTTCCTCAGTCTGTCCCAGGAGTTCTGTTCTTGTAGAACTCCTTTGCCCTTCAAATACCATAAAATGTTATCTGTCAAAAAGGTTTTTTTAAAATTACTCTATTTTAATAAAACAAGGAGCATTGATTTTAAGAGTATTACCTACCAGGGGAGAAGTACAGATTAAAGTGGAAAGAAGATATTATCTGAAATGTACATTTTTAAAATTAATTTGTTAGAGTTCTAGCCTGCCTTTGCTCCATAAATTTAAGATAATTGTGAAGCTCATGTGGAAAAGCTGTGGAATATGAACTTTTCTTTTACATGTATATGTACAAAGAAGTTCCAATAGATTGGAAAAATGCCCTTTTCCCAATCCTAATGTTTTGGAGATGAGCCAAATGTGTACCTCGTTTCCCATGGAATAGATCTACAACTGTTCTAGGAGCAGCACCTATGGTATTTGTCAGCTACTAACTGGTAAATAAGACTCATAAACTGGAACAGTGGCTGAAGGCTGGATTGCTCTGTGGCTGCTAGAGCTGGAGTTTGTAGTATTTTGGAAAAGGAACTGACATTTAAGCCTGGAGGATATTGTTCCATCTAAACAAGACAGAAATATGAGTCTGGAAAGAGAATGACATGGAACAGCCAGGAGAAGAGCTGAATTGGTAGGGACTAAGAGAAAAAAAGGAGGCTCATTTAAAAGCTACATGGAAGCAAAAGGAGAAACAGTCTATATTCTGGGTAAAAAGTGATGTTTACTTGCCAGTGATTCACCCATGTGACTCAGGAGAGGGTTTTAGAGTGATAGGGGGACACAAGTAAGTGTTGGTGGTGCACTGAAGGGCAGTGGGTGCATGAGGCGCTGGCTGGTGCAGTGCCAGTACACAGTTGCTGAGGGGCTACACGGGTGGAGGAGACTTACAATTTGCAGCCTTCCTTGCCAGCTTCCCCACTGACTTTCTGGGGAAGCTGGAAGGGAACATTGCAAATCACATTATAATGGGACGCTACAACCTGTTGAAAATGTGAACCAGTTGGCAAGTGACTAGACTGCAATCATGTGACCACCCTGGGTGCTGGTATGGCTGGAACTCCAAGGACCAGTTGTAACTCCATTCATTCAGTGCTGTCATATCTTCAAGAAGTTGCTGAACGAATAGTCATAGATTGTATATCTACCTGTAAAACACTTTGTGGATCAAATCTATTCCAATTTGCTTATCCTGAATCACCCAAAATGAATTTGTAGCACAACTCCATTTTTTAAAAAAATATAAGGTGGGGCTAAGAAAAAGTCTGATTCAGGCACCCAGTGAATTTTTAATGCTGAGAATGAATTTGAATCCCAGTATCTCTGGTTCTAATTCAATGCTTAGATTCCCCCCCCCCCCAAAATGTATTTCATTAGAAAGGAATGATGAATTAAAGCAAATTAACTCAGACATATAACAAAGCATATAAAGTATGGCCCAATCCACATTAAACATTGTAGAATTTCCCTGATTTTAATGAGACTATCAAGCACCTGCTTAGTTTTTAAAGCTAAGCCCAAAGAAAGATGTTAATTTTAAATAAATTAGACTTAGTCTTGCTTAAAATCAATTAAACATATCACAAAATGTAAGTAATACTTCCATTTGCAGGTGCAAATCATTCCCAATGGCTCAGACAGCATGTCTATAACTCTTTGAATTGTCACTCTAATATTTGCCATAAATTATAGATAAAGAGGAGATCTCCAAAAGGATCAGTATTTCAAGTTTGCATTTGCTTCATTGGTTTTGCATAGAATATTATTAAAACAAATCTAAGGGAGGGAGAGAAAGACTAGGAGATACTCATAGAGTTCTGTAAGTCATCAGTCACCAAATGGATACCATATTTGTAAGCACATAGTTTATATTTTTCTGTGCTAACATTTACTTTTACCTTCTTAAATAACTTCTCACATGAATTTGATGTCACACTAAAGTAAATAAGTTCAGACAAGACAGATTAATGTCTAATTTGATCTTGACAAATAGAATGCCTTTTTTTGGTTACCTTGAGGAAAGTATACTCCATCTATAACATTCCTTGATTAATCTTTGGCCATGGACTCATGGGGTAATTCCTAGCTTGTTGAAATAGGAAAGTTGAATTTAAAATTTCCATCTCTCTATCGAAGTGATGTAGACTAGGAGCTACAAAGTGGCATTTCTGCATTGGACACCCTGCAATCCATTCAAATATTGCGATTTTGCTTTATGCCATTTTTGACATTTGTTTTCTTTAAATAAATACAATAGGTACAATGTTTTTAATGTTTTAAACAGGGCAGGGGATAGACTGACTAGAGGTGGCATAACATTCAAGGGCTATTTTTTTTTATAAAACAAACATTTCTAAAAATAATTAGTGGTTCTTTATATATTTCTGAATAATTCTGATTACTGTATTAAATCAAAACAAAGAAAATCTCAAATCAATACAGCTTAAGAAATATAAATCATATCTGAGCTATACCTATGTTGAGAAATATGACACAGATTTTTTTAAAAAACAAATGTTCACAAAAATGATTATGCCATGAAATTGTACAATCCATTGCAATTTCAGAGTCCACTTTTAGATCTAATATTGTAGATAAAAAGCTGGGTGAAAGTGGAACTCCACAATCAGAAGCACCATTTTGAGGAAAGATTTGCTTCCCTCACAATTAATGAGCAACATACACAATGCAAGTGATACACATATACACACACAGTAAAGTCTGATTATTTTTAGACAATTGATTCTACTTTATTAAAATAAAATTGCAAAACCTATAACTTTTCTCCCTGCATTGAGTTCAATTAAAGCAGCTAGAACATTAGCTATATTTAATTTCAAAGTCAAAATTACTATCTCGGATGCATTATATTCTTGAGTTATCTTCTATAAGTATGAACTATATTCTGTGCTGAGTTTGTGGCAGCAGTTTGGTTTATGGTAAATCTACAGGGAAGGTGAAAAGAGTATTTGGAGTAGACAGTAAAATTTCTGTACAAGTAAATAAATGCATGTGTTATTCTACTTTTTAGTTGGAAATCTGTAGTTAAGAAAGGTGTTGATATTTTACCCTTAAATGGATAATACTAACTTAGAAATGTATTCAGCCGTTTTGACCTTTACAGGTAACTGCTTACTTATATTTTCTGACAATCCAAACATAAAAGAAAAACATGCTGAAATTGTATCAGTTAAAACAGAAAGGCCAATCAAAGCAAGTACCAATCTCACAGAGAATAAAAATAGATTGTACCCCTTAAAACAATACAAATAATAAAATTATTTAAGGTAGAACTAGACAATCTGGTGGTCAATTTCCCTTCCTTCCTTCCTTCCTTCCTTCCTTCCTTCCTTCCTTCCTTCCTTCCTTCCTTCCTTCCTTCCTTCCTTCCTTTGTGATATGTTCAGGGAGTACCAGTTTTAGCCCTTTTGATCTAATTATAGAGGCTTGGAATTTCACTGTATATCAAATCTTAAGCATTCTGAAAGGGTAATATGTCTATATTTCCCAGAAAAAAAAGGCTAAAAACAATAGCACTGTTATTTAGCAGCTTGTAATCTAATATCATCAGTGCAATATTGGAGTGTTCCAGGTACCACAAGAAATGATGGTAGAGGTTGAATGCAACTTGTATGACACAAGGAGCCTACTTTTGTTACAGGCTTTATGCCATTGAAAGTCTATTCTTATTAAGAATTGAAGAAAAAAAGATGCAGAATTGTACCTGACAATGAAAAGATTACAAAATGCCACTCTTGCTGAGGATTTGAACCTACTCTTGGGAAGTCCACTTTCAAACAACCATCTAACATACTACAACCAGGCAAGAATAATAAATTAAAGCCCCTGAAGATGAATTCAGGTATTGTGTAAGAAATGACTTTTCAGATACCCAATGTTATAGGATTTTATGAGAACTTAGAATTCGATCTTGAAACAATCTAGAAATCAGTTAACATGGTACAGTATGGATAACATGATCTATAGAACCAGACTGATAGTTCACAACAATTTGTTTATGTAAACAATTCTTTTTAATATGCTTTGGGGATAGAAAGTAGGGTTCTATATCTTGTGGATTTATAGCATCTGTAATGGAATGCAGTAATGAAGTTATTGAAATAGGACTGTGAATATTCAATAACCACAGAAGCAGGCAGGGAAAATCTAGGTCATTATCTCTCAAACTTTTTCACAGTGAAAATATTGGGGAAAACATGAAAATGAATTAGTACATATCTTGCCTTAAACTCCTGGACAAAAGCAGAATATAAATTTTACAAACAAACAATGTAATATTTCCAGGAATAAAGGAATTTTTTCATTTCAGTTTCAATGAAAGCTTTAGGAACTTTCTATTATCTTTCAATCTTTCTCATAGTGTTGAAAGTGAAAGATCCAAAAACTTTTTTTTTAAAGAAAACAAAAGCAGTTGAGGCCTTGCACAAATTGCTTTTTAATTATACCTAATGATAGCTGTAAAAGGCAAAACAACCAAAGTGTACCCAAAGATGCAATTATGCCCAAACTGGTTCTGGGAAGCCCACAGGAAAGCTGAAACTAGTTGAAAATTGTCCCCAAAGAAAACAGTGTCTGAAGGCAAGAACCCATGTTCATTCAGGTTAAATACTCAAACAGCTGGCCCAAGGGGTTAGATAAACAGATCACTTCTCTTTCAAGAAGATAATAGAAACTGTCTCACATGGCCATTTTAAGTTATAATTGTAAATATTATTTCTGGTCATACAAACCAACCTGTGATCAGTAGATAACATTCTTTGGAAAATGGAAGCCTACCAAACTGGTGAGCTCATTTCTGAGTGTTCAAAACATTTTCTTTTCAAAATATGCCTGCCTTTTTCAACTTTGGTTAAAATGTATAAATCAAGCATCCAAATCCATAAACACACAAGATACAAAGTTTATTGTGTGATGCTAGGTTACTATTATTCTTTATAGTTATGGGAAGAAAATATGGAGAGCTGTGTTCAATAAAAGAGAAGTTACCACCTCTGAAGACATACTTCACTGTTCCAATATGGTTGCTGGTTTTTATCTTATACAGTTCATCTGTATTAGACCTCCCATAGATCACGCTCTCCAAATATAGACCGTAGTCAATGACTACAGTGTCAGTGTAGTCTAACATCTCTGGAAGTCACTATATATGGAAAACTACTTTATACAGACAACTGCTTTGTCTCTGTCTCTGTATTTGTTTTGTTCTGATATTTACTCAGGATCCAAATTCATATGCAACTCCCAGAAGTCTTATATCTATTTAGCAGAATACAAGAATACTGCTTTAAACAGTAATACTTTCATCCTTTATAAAATGAGATTGTGCCATTTACAATTCTTTCTGCAATGTCTGAACCATGTTCACTGGTCCCTACTCCCCTTGGCAGTAGCTCACTGCATATTAATATTAGGTGTTCAAACTGTATGTCAATCAAACCAGAAGGGAGATGAAAATATATAATTCATCTCAAACTAAATATTACTCATCTCACCATTATGTTTCTGGACTCCTTTCACAAACCTCACCACAGTCATGAATATTACTGCTATGTACGGTTCATTGGTGCCATGAGCTCTAATAGTTCTGTCACTTAATATATTAAATACAGTAAACTATTTTTGACCCAAACTCCTCAAATCCATTTCATTTAACAGGAAAATTATAGCTATTTTACATCTCACTAAATGGTTTTTCTTTTTTCTTTTTTCTTTGTATTTAGTCTTAAAGGACATCCTTTGCTGTTGACAAACCATATTTGATATCTTACTTCAAAGCATGTAAACCAAGTAGATGAGGCAAGTTCCTAAATATGTTAATGAAAGTCCTGATGTCTGATAATGATGCAGAGCAATGAAACTGTCTGAATAATGACTAAGAAAATGAGTGACGTTTCCAATCCAAGTCACACTTTAGCCTGAAACATACTACAACATTTATTATTGACCATGTGAAAAGAAATATTGCTGTGTTTAACTCCATTTGTACAATAAAATTCTGAAAACTTGGTAGGGCAACGATAAAGTTGGGGAAGGCCTGAAGCCTAGTATAGTTTTTTGTTTTGTTTTTTAATGTATTTTAATGAAGAAATGGGGCTGTAAACTCAGTATGTAGTCTCAAAACATAAATTCAGAGACTAAATTGCTGAAGGCTAATTATGGGAAAGAAAGCATTTACTGACTTACTAAGTGGATTTTGAGGCCACCTGATTCTGAAAAGACTCTGGGCTTGCAATATGTTTAAAAATACACATTTATGTAAAAAAAAAAAGTCTGTCATAACAAAATCACATCAACATCTCAAAATATTCAACATACTTTCCAGAGGTACTATAGACTGAGGCATGGGATCAGGGCCAATCTGAAGAAACTTCCATACTTGAAGTCAATACTTGAAGAATGAGAGTCATGCATATTTCCAGGGCAATGCTTTTCCAGAGGAGAGGGGCCATGACTAAAAATCATTCTAGAGGGCAAGGACCATAGCCAATAATCATTGGTTCCACAAGATGACACATTTAATGGAATGAACCTGGAGTGCACACATTTGCCCAATCATACCAGATAGACAGAAACGATCATGTACAGTTGGTCCCTCAAATAATCAGGCCCTATGCCATGAAGAGCTTTATAAATGTCACCCATCACCTTAAATTGTTCCTAGAAGCCCAATGGGAGTCAATGCACTTCGTAAAGCAGCAATGACACATGGGCATAACAAGAAAAATTCATTACTGTTCTCAGTGCTATATCAAGGCTGGTTCAAGGCTGCTCCTGTGTAGAACCAAGGGAAGGGTGTAATTGATCTATCATATGGACCTGTGCAAAAGCCTTCCTGGCCACAGTTGCTATCTGCTCTTTGAACAGTAGTTGTTCTGTTGTACAAATTGTACAATCTACAAATTGTACCCTAGTCTCAGATGGGGAAATGCAATGTGGAAATACAGCCCTATTCAAAGCCAAGGGACTTCACTAGCCATAATCACTCAATTTTGACAGGCTGAGTCAGAATCACTCCCATTCATACCTGAATACCTCTACAGACATTGGCTCAGCTTCATCTGTGAACTTCAGGATCAGATTATACAACTGAGCATTAGAAGCATATTTATAATACCAGATCCTGAACTGACAGATGACTTCATCTAGTAGTTTCATGTAAATGTGAAATGTGGCTGAAGATATCTAAATTAATCACATGGCTTTCACAGGGAAAGTATACTTCTTATGTACTGTATAGCTTTACATGGGGTTCACATACTTTTTTACACTTTCCCCCTCCCCAACCAAGTTATTGGGATGAAAACAAAGAAAATGGAGAAGTGAAACAATTTGTCCTAGTATTGTTCTCCACTTTCTTGCATTCTCTAGGTTTTAAAGACAAAACTGCAAACATTACTGTTTGGCTTCTTCATGTGAGAGTATTTTATGCAAAGTCAATCCTGAGTTTCACACTGTAGCTGATGTAGTGTAATAAAGAAAGCTGCTTTAAGCTATTTAGTTGTGCTAGTGTACTTAACAATATTGCAGAATATATTACAGAGTCGGTATAGAGAAGAAAACAAGCGAAGTGCGAAGCCAAACAGCTTCAGCACCTTAATTCAACTTACAAAAAAATTAACATGTTAACATTGCAAACAATTTCCATGAGTTGTGAAGAAATTAAATTCGATGTTCCTAAAGTTGCTGCACAGGATATAATATTTTACTTAGTTCAAAAATGCCACCTACAGATTTGTATACAAAACGAAATGCTTTATTTATAAAAATACAATGACCAAAAAGCTTGTATATTAAACAAACTGCATGCTGTCATTATATTATGACTAATGGGACTTTCTCCAGCATAATAAAATGCTTTTTGTAGTTTATAGCAGTAGTAATAGCTCTTGGATTTATACAGTGCTTCATAGTGCTTTACAGGCCTAAGTGGTTTACAGAGTTAGTATGTTGTACCCAACAATCTGGGTCCTCATTTTACCAACCTCGGAAGGGTGGAAGGCTGAGTCAACCTTGAGCTGGTCTGGATCGAACTGCTGGTTGTCAGCAGAATTAGCCTGCAATATTGCATTCTAATCGCTCTGCTCTTTTATCATAAATTAAGATTTGTGTTTGTTTAAAAAAAGGCTAATTTGTGTAGCTGTCTGTGCTCTGAGTTTCCCTGGAAGATGCTATGCCTGTGATGGCGAACCTATGGCACAGGTGCCACAGGTGGCACCCAGAGCCATATTGGTGGGCACACAAGTGTTGCCCTAGTTTAGCTCCAGCGCGCATGTGCGCACAAGCCAACTGATTTTCAGGCCTTCTGGTCCCACTGGAACTCAGGAAACTTGCTGTTTCTGGCCTCCGGAAGGCCTCCGGGGGGATGGGGAAGGCTGTTTTTGACCTCCCCAGGCTCCTCGAA
>JANHZT010001966.1:15140-25590 GCA_032468215.1 Stegonotus admiraltiensis | reverse complement strand
CCACCTCTGGCTGGCCCCAGAATGGGGTGGGAATGGAGATTTTGCAGTATCCTTCCCCTGCCATGCCCACCAAGCCATACCACACCACACCGTGCCCACCAAGGCATGCCCAGGGAACCGGTATTAAAAAAAAAAGTAATTGCACCACTATATACATACATACATACATGTATGTATATATGTATGTATGTATGCATGTATGTATATACTACACCTAAACCTGTACCTATACTATACATCAGAAGCAGGAGGCCATCAAGAACTTACTTAAAGTCCTACTTGCCATAGTCTGCTCCTGTAATTCAAGTTGAATGCTGCTCAAAGATGAGCAATGCAGCATATGATTTAGCATGTGTCTGTTCATTGTGTTTTTCAGCAAGGAATTGTAACAGCAGTTTGTGACGAATTGTTGACCCATCAATCTGGAAGCCTATTTGTTCAGGGTTGATAGCATCTTCCTCAACAGGCCAGATATTCAAATTTATGTATGTACCTTGCATAATATACTAATTACACTTAAAAGATAGTTAAGATAAAAGGATAACTGGTGTATAGTTGGCTAGGCCATCTCTATTACTTTTTTTTTTTTAATAGAAAGCTACAACGATGGTTAAACTATTCTCACCTGACTCATCCAGAATCCTGGCTTTATAATTAATATATGTTAAGAAAGAGACTGGCATGGAAATCCAGAACTTTAAGTGAGGGTTTTAGCCATCAGCACTTCCGGGTCTGTTTTTTGGGTGAAAAGGAAAAGGATAACTATTAAAACAGCTAACCAGCTGCTTTTTCCATAACTAATCTCACATGATGTGTACATTTCATTGCATATTGTTGAAAGGAGCACCTAGATCTGTTTAAATTCAGTTTCACTAAGCATGTACAAAATTTGGAATTCATTTGTGAGTCAGCAGAAAGAGCTTTGTGGTTGCAATTGTCAGAAATCTAGGAAGAAAAAAATATTTTACCTCAACAATGCCACTGAAAATGTACACATAAAAAGAAAGAGAATGCAAATTAAAACAAAAACAAAAACCTGAACTTCAATATGTGTGTCTGTATGAGAGACAATAAGAGAGAGATAAAGTTCAAGGAGGTATAAAATTCTATTGAATGAATACACATTAACTACTACAGAATTTTAAAACACATGTAGATAACATACAGTAAATTATGCCCATAAATAAGGAGTATTTTTATTGTGAGAGTCTTGCTGCTTCTTTCCTGCTTTGTGGAAAAATAAATTCTGGTAATATAATGATAATTGTTTTTAAAAATCACCAATATGTATCTTGTGTTCATTACTAATCATTCTCTTTCAGCTAAATTTCCACAGTAGTCTCTAATTCTTCTTCTTAAATTTCCCAAAGCATCAAATCTATGAAGAATATCATTCCCAAACTTGCAATCTTTCTTTATGTTTTTGTCCCTCATCATCCTAATACCTTGAAAATCAATATGACCATCATATTCTCTGCAACCTCCAATATCCTTGTATTTCTTGTAATTTCAAATGTTTTTCCCCTCATAATGAGCAACAAAAGAAGCCTGAAACTCTCCACAATGATTGATAAAATAATTGGAGAAAAGTTTTATTACAGCTCTTTGAAATCCAATTAAACTAGAATCCAAAGTAGTCATTTATACCAGTTCATCTTTCTTTCAGTGATTATCTTTGGGAGCATGTGGGGACACCAGCAAGAATGGGCTTTGATCAAGCCTTGGATTGAAAACCTGCTCATCTATGTACAAAGTTCAAAAGGCTTGCTTTGGCTAAATCAAACTCTCTCAATTTCTTTTAATCTAATCTGCTGCACTACATACTCCCTTAATAAAGTGTTCCAAATTCATTGGAAGAAGGCCAAATATATGTGTAGTAAATATGTGATCAGAAAATCAATCAACCAAAATGCTATTGGTTTTCAAGTCTCACACCAGGCTTTAACGAATGTGATTTCACCTATGCCTGTCAGTTGCTTTAAAGGAAATGGTTTCTTGTATTGTTCACAGCTATTATTAACATTCCATATTCTGTGTATCGCTGAGCATTCTTGCAGCATTAGCATTGACTGGATGAACTAAAGTGCTCCTAACAACTTACTCTTTCTATCCGCTCAATCCAAGCATTAATGCAAATATATCATGCTATAGCATTGTCTGTCTGTCTGTCTGTCCTTTACTGCCCTTTCGGAACAAGCAATTAACTACCCAAATTTGACCAAATAACTCATCTATGATTGTACATAAGTAACCAAATTCACACTGGTAGTCATGTTCTTAGACTACTCAACTTGTAAAACTGGAAAGCATAAATACAATACAATATGATTCACAAGCTATATCTACAGCAGAAGCAACATGATATCTACTGCATCTAAGACTAGTATGGTTTTGCAAACTAAAACCCAATGGTTTCCATATTCTGACTTGACAGGCTAAGATTTGATAGAACTCATGAATGTTACCTGGCCTGTTTTCATCAGAATAGCAACAATCTTAACCATTTTATTACAGTCATTAATGTTCCATTCTGATAATTTGAGGTTTTCAGATTTTATTAAATAAGAGAAGAAAAGCTGTAAATATAAAAAGAAAAGAACATTTTATGTTCTTGTTCAAGTCCCCCCAAATGGGAATGCTATATAAGGAAACATGAATGCCTGGGCTAGGACATTTTGGACTCATTTGCAGTATTTTTAGTGAACACTTAGAACCAATGAGCTATGTGGAATTATTCTTAATCTCAAGTAAAACCAATCCTCTATCTAAGGGTAGGGAGTTAGCATCTGCCAAATATTTTGAGTTCCAGATCCTGTTAGCTACCGCTACTGTGGTTTATAGAAATGACTGTGTGTGATGTAGTTCAAATGGCCACCAGGTTGACTACTTTGGTCTAGATTTAGGTAGGAATTTTTCCTGTCTAGAATTTACCAGATAATTTTTATGTAAAAAGGGGTGGGACAGGGAACAATATGCTCAGACTTTACTCTGGGAACCTAGAACACTTCACAGAACATCTGTAGTGTGTAGCAAATAGGAGACAAAAAAGGCTGTGAGTTAGTCATACTGTTCTGGCTATATGTATTATTTTCACCATAATTTTAAAACATAGTTTAGAACACTTTTTTTTTGTCAAAGGAAGACATGTTTTTATTTAGTGTTATGTATTTTAACATCCAAAATATTGACTGTTGAAAAAAACTGGGTAGGTTGGCTTTTTAAAACAAGAACTTTAAAATCTTTTCACAGATGCCTCATTTGCAAGGAAACCATTTTTATCAAATTAGCTTCCTGACAGGAGATAGACTAGGTGAACAATAAACTATTCATTTTCCCCCTATTTCTGAAAAGACATTTATCTTTATTATCCTTGAATTATATTTATCCCCAGATCATACTGGAAACATTTATCTTGGCACTGTGGTTTTCCCTGCCTTTAAAAATGTTTGCCCTGAAGGGCTCTGAATGTAGGAAAAGACATATTTTGTGGATTTGCATTCATCTCTGTGGATAAGCTATGAGACTATTTAAAATATTACATTTTGAAATGAGACTACCATTGCTATTCGAGTGAGGGTAATCATTAACCCTTAACATAATCAACTGTTATTTCATATTGATGAATACAGATCATCTTAAAGATAACATATGAATTAGAAGAAAGGACAACTTAATGATGTGGATTTTGGACAATTTTCACCAACGTGTGTATGGAAAAGAACAGCAGTTGAAAAGGTCAAAATAGCAGTGTTGATAACATAACAGATCCTTAATTCAATTGGGTTATAGCAGATTTCCATTACAAATGGATTAATTCCTAAAAGCAATATCAGAGCAATCTTTAACTCAATCAGACTGGGACTGAACTCATTGTTAAGGAAGGTGATCAATCTTTCCGTGAGCATGGAAAGTTGTTCCACTTGCCTAAAGAAGAGATATAGCTATAAAACTTTTATGGAAGAAAAGTCTCTCTGGAATACATTTCTAATTATAGGCTAGTTCAAATATTCAATTCTTGGGCAAGATGACTGAAAAAATGCTGGTCTCATGTTCCCAAACATGACTGGGTAAAACTGAATTTCTGGACCAATTTAATGAGTCATTTAGGATGTTGGTCTGGTTCCCCATTCTGCATCAGAAACAAAATGTAGGAAGACAGGCCTCCTAGTTCTTCTGGGTCGCTCAGTAGCTGTTTGATACTACCAACTGTAGTATTTTCTGACCCACCTAATGGGATTGGGCTTTGGGAGCAATATATTTGCAACATTCATTGAGATGTTTCTCCATGAAATATCTCCATGAAACAGTTGGGAAAGATTTTCTGAAGTTTTGGAATTGGATGCTATCAGTATGCTGATAACACACGACTTTACTGCTTTTTAATTTCCAGCTCTGAGAAAGCAGGGAATACTCTGAGAAGTTTCCTGATGTTCTTTAAAATATATATATTCTCCAAAAAATATTTTATTTTGAATTTTTTAATATTTAATAATATCATCAGAAACTATACACTATGACCATTTACACTACCTTTCTATTCTAGATCTTGGAACAAGCTTTGAGTAAACTAAAGATGATAGGATTTGGTGCAGTGCACACCAAATGTGTGCTTCGCGTGGAAAAAGGATGTTTAACAAGGTAAATAGAACAGCGAGGGGGAGAACAGCTGTGCCGCACTATTTAGATTCGCTAGAAAGCAGGATTTCCTGCTTTCTAGTGAATATAAATCGTGCAGCACAGCTGATCATCAGAAATACTGGTTCGGACCAACGATAGCTTTTTTTTACTACCAGTTCACCCGAACCGGTGTGAACTGGTAGGATTTCACCTCTGATTCAATTCCTATCTATTCTTAAAACTCATTCCACATCTTCCTTCTCAGTTTGGAGAAATAAAGTAGAAGATATAATGGAATATTAACTTCCAATTCATATACACACTTCATAATCATCATGTACTCTCATCAAAATGAAACAGATGAATAAGGGAAGCACTATTCATGTTACCCCTAAGCAATGTTTTATCTCAAAGCAGGAAGGAAAAGTATGAAGATGTAGGGTTTTTTTTTAATCGTTCAACATGTTATCACAATGCAAGCAAACATAGATGCATAGAAACTGACTATAACGAGAATTCCTTGCTTGATTAGCCAACAGTAGACATAGGGTGTTCCATAATTGTCTGCCATGGTTGGATAACAACCAAACCTTACACTGAATGTACAATTCTGTTAGGTGGAATGACACAAGAAAAAGGGAAGCAATTGATCCATTCTTCCTCTTTGTTAAACATGAGAGACAGTCATTTATAGAATACCATCTAAGCTAGGGGTGAAATCCAGCAGGTTCTGACAGGTTCTGGAGAACTGGTAGTGGAAATTTTGAGCAGTTCGGAGAACTGGCAGTGGAAATTTTGAGTAGTTCGGAGAACGGGCAAATACCACCTCTGGCTGGCCCCAGAGTGGAGTGGGAATGGAGATTTTGCAATATCCTTCCCCCAGGAGTGGGGAAGGAATGGGGATTTTGCAGCATCCTTCCCCTGGCATGCCCACCAAGCCACATCCACCAAGCCATGCCCACAGAACTGGTAGTAAAAAAATTTGGATTTCACCACTGATCTAAGCATACAAAGATGCACATGTAGAACAGCACATGTGCAACTGCTATTTTAAACATATATTTTTTCCTAATGTTTATGAATCATTTTTAACTTAAACCAAATTCTCTATTTTTAACTGCACATCCTTCCTCAATATAGTAATTAGCATCTTATTTTTATTTACTTACTTCCTTAGCCAGTGCATCAGACTGAAGAAATAATTTGTTTGTTTTGAAGCATTCTGTTTTAATGTTCTTGTATCAACACCCCTGATTATATAAGGGATTACAAGGCTTCATCCATTTCTAAACAAACCTTTACCCTGCTGTTGTAAAAGAAACCTTGAGGCTGATAATCATTAACAAAATACATCTCAGGCAAACACATGGAACCAATGCTGAGTGATGAAGTTGCAATTCAACAATATCTGCAGGACCATCTTAATACAGAAGCATAAGCATGGACACTGCCTTTACTGAACACTCTAGTAGCAAAGGAATCTGCATGTCTTGTTGGCAGCTTATCCTTAAAAAAATCATTTGCTACTCATCCTTTGAAGAGAAGATTCCAGAAACTGAACCTATTGAGAATCTGGATAGTCTTTCCCTTTTCTTCCCTCCCCACAGCCCTCAAGTCACTCCAGCAATCCATGAACCACTTCCTGTTCTGATCATTTACCAAACCAATCCTTGAATGGCTTGGAAAGTATGGGAAGAAATACAGAAAAAAATAATTGTCTGTTCTTGCAATTCTGAGTTTTGCACAGCCTCAATCAAGTGGTACAGATCAGGGGTGGGGAAATATGGCTGGCTCAGGAATTCTGGGAGTTGAAGTCCACAAGTCATAAAAGGACCATAGCTCCACACCTCTGGTGTAGATCAACAGAGCAGATAATTAACTCCAGGTAAATCCTGTATGCCTTCTATAGAAAACTCATTTTTATGCAATGTGTCCACATAAATATACAGAGGTTAATTGCTATCTGATAGATCTAAGTAATATCTAAATATCTAATTAGGTCACTAGAATCTTCCAAGCATGTTATTGAAGACTAATGACAGAATGACCTATTATATGAAATGAAAACACCAGAAACACAGTTTATGCCCACAGCTTAGAAAGGGGAGAAACATGCATGACTTCAAATGGTGGCTTCAACCTCCCCAAAATGTAACATATGGCTTTTGCTACAAAAAGGTTGTTTACTTTGGTCTTTGAGAAGTATTGAAAATATATTCAAACAAGTTTAACAAGGGTTAGGGTGATACATCTCTTAATAAATATGGAACAACTAATATGGTTAAACATGGTTAAAAGTTACAAAGGGGGGTGCCATGTAATGCAACCAGTATATTAAATTTAAATACCAAATGTGTAGGAATGTCGGATCAGAAAAAAAAAGATGTTGGAATTTAAATTGCTGGAAGAAATATTAACAAACACAGGTATACAGTAATGGCTTTGGTGGTTGGAAATAAGGAAGAATTAAAGAATCTCTTGCTGAAGGTAAAAAACATGAAAAACCTAATCTATATTATGTGATAATAACAACTCAATGCAACTAGATAAAGAAATAGTGAAGCTAGTAATAGACTTCCAGGAATGATGGTTCCAAAAATCAACAGGAATAATGGCTGTAGTCATGAAACAAAGAGGTAGTGTTTCCTGAAAGAAAGTTTGATAAATCGAGCAAAAACATTAAAATGTAGAAACAACACACTGCTGTAAAAGGCACATATTGTCATAGTTTTCCCAGTTATAATATGAAAGAGCTATCAGAGAGATTTAATGAAGGGCAGTTAATGACTTTGAACAGTCAGATGCTAGAAGAAATTGTTGAAAGTACCTTGGACAGCAAGAGAAAATAAACTGTTTAATACTAAATGAAGTAAAACACACCACTCACTCGAAGTGCTAATAGTGAAGTTAAAGCTTAAATATTGGATTTTGGATAACACTCTAGTACTTGGATAAATAAAAGGTAATAAAAAAAGTGACTGGCAGAAGTAAAGATGGGTGGATACTGTCAGTAATTCCACAAATATCAAGTTACAAACAGTTACTGACAGATTTAGTGAATCACTATCCATCAGAGCACAAAGAATCAGAAGCAACTGAATGACTCAACAATGATGAGGAAAAAAGCTCAATCATATTCTCTGATAAAAAGAAATATGCCAGGAGGAAATATATAATCTCATACCATGTTTCAGAACATATGAAGGAAAAGAATGGCTTAGATCTTTTTGATCTAGCGATCAGAAAAAAGTAAAGATGCAGACAATAATTCAACGTATAATGCCGCTTAATGCTGAGCTACAGTAAATTAGCCCCTTATTGCCTTTTCTGCCTAAGAGCATCATTTTCTATGATATCAAAAGCAGAAAAGATTCCTTCTTCTATCACATGAAATTCATTAACTAGGTACCCTGACATTATATCTGATAACTTTTCCATGTACCACATGACTGCTATTGTTTAAGCTGAATCCCATTTATTCTTGGAACAAACTTTGTAAAAATATGTTATACATTTGTACAGGTTTGCACATAGGAAAGCCAAAAATACAATAGGATATCCCACATACCCCCTTACTCCTAGTTTTACTATTCCATTCACCCATATAAGCAATGGGCAAAAGGGAATGCTTAAGGATTTTTTCCCCAATTGTTAGAGCCTTTACTGATAGTTGCTGAAAATTGCTTACCTGTATTCTGCTAACAGAAAGGGAAGGGAAGGGAAGGGTCAGCTTTTCAAAGTAGGCTAAGTCAGAAAATAAATTCTACAAAGATTGCTGAAATTCTACTTTATTGTTGCAAAATATAATAATAGAATCTTCAAAACCTGGCAGATATCCCTCCTCCCCCTTATACCAAAGGGAATCAATACAGGGCATTCTTGGATTTCTTTCATACTCCATCGTCCCTTCCAGGGTTAACCTGGTTTTTACAGAATATCTGTTGAATATTTTCCTCGGGGCATTTTCTTACTCTTCAGTAAGGGAATGGAGTAGAAGAGAAGAAGAAGGGTTAGGATTTAATAAAAAGGTGAATGAGTAATATAAAAACCTTAAATTGATATTTCCACGTAGAAAAACTAAACAAAGACAAAATCAATAAAATGTTCAAAAAAAGAAGATATTAAGAAATATTATTTGTGTTCTGAAGTTCAGAAGAATGTAACATAAAAAGAAAATTTAAAGAAGTTAGAAGTTTAAAGAAAGAAAGATAATACATGAAATGGTGTATGGAAGTGAAGATGATATGCAAGAATAGAGAAGTCTGAAATAGATAATTGTGTTGGTATAAACTATTTTTCTTTTCTTCTTATACCATACCTTTAATTACTTTGGACTACTATTTGTTAATCCCGTTTCTGCATAACATTGCATGTTCCTAGTAGCATTTGAGTATATGTGTAATAGCATGTAAAATGTATAAATGTAATTATATATTTACATTTAACTACACTTGCTTCACAGAATACAGGCTTATAAAAAGAATTGCCTATTTGGATGATACACATTGACCTGCAGGAAATGTTAATGTTCACAAATTACTTCAAGAGAAATTAGAAATCAGGGGAAGTTTATATCTTCTCTAAATTAGGTCATAATTTGCAAACAGATGTGTTCTGTAAAAGTGATCTTCAAAACAAACAAACAGAACAAGTCAAACAAGACACTCAGGTGAGTAACTTTCTGATTTAAATTTACATGTTGATTGGTTAGAAATAGGTCAAAGATGCCATCCAGTTTTACAAAGATAAGGGAGTTGATTAAAATAGGTGACTTTACATAGCATTTGTTCTTTTTAAAAGGAGCTGGAGGAGATGCATTGTCAGAAAATAATGCCTACAGATATTTCAAGACACTTGAAATGATGAGTTAAATAACAAGCATGGGGGGTGGGGAGTCTTTCATCCAAAGATATTATACCTTTCAAAAGAATCTCCTTGCATAATTCTCTTTACTTCGATTATTTCAAATTGACCTATTAAAATTACATACAGTGTATGGCCGTCCCAAGTTATATCTGTTTTTCAAATAGTTTAGCTTACTTCTTAATCGACTGATACATCACAAATATATATGACATGCTTGAGTTTTCTGCATTAAAAAGGAGGTATTTTGGCCAAAATGATGATGACACACTAAATAATTTGCTATGCCAGTGAGGAAAATCAAATGCTTATTCTTTGCTGTGTAGGGGAAAAAAAAACATCTTTAGGTTTTGCAATCAGAAGTGATTAGATAGTGCTGGTAGGTATCATGATTAAGCCAAAGAGGAAGTGGACATTTCAGTTCTAAGAAATGTCTCTAGGATAGGCTAGTGGGAGAGACTGGATCATCTACCATTAAGCCAGTGGATGAGGTGGGGAATGACACAGGAAAAAATATGCAAGCACCTGAACCAGAGGTGGGTTTCAGCTGGTTCTGACCGGTTCTTGTAAACCAGTAGTGGAAATTTTGAGTAGTTCGGAGAACCGGTAAATACCACCTCTGCCTGGCCCTGCCCCCAATCTATCTGCTGCCTCCCAGTCTCCCAGATGATTGGCTAGAAGGAAAAAAATAGGGCTCACTTGACAAAGAAAAGGAAAAAAAAACAAGATACTGTTGCTTTAAATTGAGAAGCCAAAAAGCCTTCCAACTGATTGGCTAGAAGGAAAAAATCAGGGCTCACTTGACAAAGAAGAGGGGAGGGGAAAGCCGCTGTCGCTTTAAATTGACAAGCCAAGAAGCAGCTGCTGGAAGGAGGTTTTTGCTTGCAGTAGCAAAGTGACATTCAGCAGTTCATTTCTGGGTCAGCTGAACAACAAACTGGATAAGAGGAGGGATTCTTATATGGTTCTA
>JANHZT010001965.1:198826-211682 GCA_032468215.1 Stegonotus admiraltiensis | reverse complement strand
AAGTATGAAGGCTATTGCTTAACGCATTGTAAGCCGCCCTGAGTCTCCGGAGAAGGGCGGCGTATAAATCAAAGCAAAAAAAAAAAAATTAACAAGGTACCAACTATTTTTGTAGCCAGGGATCCCAGTCTTTAAAAACTATGAAAAAACTGTGAAACTATGTTAAAGTTTTGTGAATATATTTATATTTATTTTGTGGTTGTTTTGATTCTTGCAGTCCAGATCTCGTAGTTCTACTTTTTAATAAATTCTGAACATATTTCAAATATTAAAAAAGTGAAAAGACCTGAAGAATGTAACATTTTTGTAGAAAGAAATAGATGGATGAAATCTCTCTTCCTTTATGCTATTGCTAAATTTATAAGCATCTAATAAACATTCAGTTTGAAAAATATGTTTATCTAGACAAAGTACAATCTTTATTTAATATTCTGTGAGATAAAATCTATCATCTAAATTCTTCTAAGTCCATCCTTGAATAATAATTGCTCTGAATCCCAATATTGCAAGCGATTAGGGAGCTTTGCAAAAATTATACCTTGCTTTCCTAAATCTGAAACTTGCCATGCCTGCTTATATGTTTTCAACCTAAATCCTTTCCTCTCTACAGAAAAAAAGATAAAACCAACCATTGAGGCCTGCTTATTTAATGAGGATTTATGTCATATCAGGGGTAAGTGACATTTCCTACCTTTCAGAGAAGCACCTGTATTAATTGCATTTCCTGTTCTTGTATTGCTTTGTTCAGAAGAAAAGAAAATCATCTCAGGTGAGTTAACCTTGCTTTCGGAGGGCACCTGCAGTTATCTCAGCGCTTATTGTAAATCAAAACATGTTGAGCCTTTAAAGCAGCCAAATAAAGAGGTGCTGACAAGGGGGTATGCCAATAGGATTAGGAGCCTTTCTCACCACTTGTATTATCGGGATGTGAGACTGAGTCATGTTAAATTACAGGGGAAAGAGGTATTCCCAGATATTCTATAGACGAAGGATTCATTTGCTTGTTTGGTAAGATGAGGAATAGGAAGAGAATGTAGTGTTTTGTGAATTTTCTTAAGGAGAGAGAGAGACACACACAGAGACAGAAAGACAAGCACCTTCCTTTTAGCCTAAGGCTTCTATAATTGACCAAGATTTTCCAGAGAGATTTGATCCATCCAAACCCTATTAGAACTCAAGTCCCTGGCTGAGATCACAGCTGAGGTGAATAAGAATTAATCTACTCTCCCCTATGCAACAAACACAAATTCCCATCTATTAGGATAAATGGCATGTCGTTCAATTTAAGCACAGGCAAACAGAAACTGTCAGATTTGAGAAATGACAACTGTTATTTATTTATTGAGAATATTTATATAGTTTTCCTTATCCCCCCCCTCTTTCAGCCACTATGACCCTAGCTGATATGTCATTGCTGCAAAATATTACAGCAATATCAAAGAAAATTGAAACCAATAGGCACTTAATAGGAAAGTCATAGTTGATTTATAAGGTAAAACTAAATTAAAATGGAACAAAATATGGTATAAGCATTTACTTGTTTTACAAGGGTCCAAAATAATTATTTTTCAAAATACCTTGAAATGCCCCTGTTCCCCTTCAATTAATATTTAGAAATATTAAATTAATTTAATTCATTAATAATCATTTTGTAAGATCTCTCACCAAGATTTAGCTCAAGTGATGCTATGTCACACAGTTTTTATATGGAAATAATTGAGCACTGCCAATTATAATAAAGACACAATCTCAAACAATGCAGAATGCAAAATGCAGAAGAACAGAATTGAGATGGACTCTGGAGGCCTTCTAGTCTAACCCTCTGCTCAGCAGTTATACCATTCCAAACATATGGCTGTCCAACCTCTTCTTAAAAAGAAGAAAATGGAGCACCACAATTTCTGCAGAAAAGTTTAATTGGTTGAAGTTATTAATTGTTGTCATTGTCTGGAAATTTCTCCTTAGTTCTAGGTTGCTTCTCTCCTTGATTAGCTTTCGTAAATTTCTTCTTGTCCCACCTAAGAATGCTTTGGAGGGTAGGTTGAAACCCTCTTCTCCGTGACAGCCCCTCAAATATTGGAAGAGTATCATCATATCACCCTTAGTGCTTCTCTTGGTTGGATGAAGACCAAGGAAAGCGGGCATCAGATTGCAGCTTTTTAAACAATCTTTATTAGCTGATTTCCAGATGTGTGCTGAAAAGTTTACAATTCTCAGTCAGCAAGGAAATGGACAGATAAGGAAGTACTACCCTAAAACATGATGGAATCCAAACTTGGCCACTTTTTTATTTTAGATGACTGTTTGAACATTCCTATAGTTTCTCAAGTACATTTTCCCCTGCTGCTTTGCTATGTATAAGATAAGATATGAGTTAATGGACAAGTTGATCTTGCAAGTTGTCCATTGCAAATTTTGGAAGCAATTCAGTGTATTGAAATATATAAGAACAAGGAAAAGAGATTGTGTAAATAGCAAATGTGGAACCCTTTGCTAACCATTTTATAATTATTTAATAAATATACAAATGACTTTGCAGGCCTTTTCTTTAAAGTCAACATGTAAGGGATGACATTATATGAAGAGCTACATTTTGTATTTTGGACAGATGCCGAAAGAAATTAAACTACTTACTTATGTTCCTCTGACCTGTTTGAACAGCTGGAGGAGAGGTAAAAATCAGCTTCAGACCAGAGCCAAAGCTAGAGAATATACACTCTGAATTATATTTTCTTTCTTCTTTTTACTTCTAGCCTTCTGTTTGAAGCATGCACATGACCAACCTGTTTTCTCTTGCTGGTAATAATTTCTCTAAATTAAAGGTCGCTGCAGTATTTCAAACCTGCCAAGGGTCTGTTGTTGTACAGGCCACTGTTATAAGGAATCTGGCTTTCAAATGTTAGTACTTAGTGCCAAATTATACCTGATGTAAAGATCTGAAAGTCATTTGTCAATCCACAGGCCTTCTTTTGTTGGAATTACTCATGAAAAGAACAGGTTTTGCCTTTGCTGTAGGGAAGAATGTAGTAGTTTATTTCATTTTCCAAAAGACCAAGCAAAAATTCAAAATGCCAGTGGTTAAAATATAGGGAGATTTTAAAAAAACCTAACCTCTCCTTGGCTTGTTTGTGCTGTTTATTCCTTGCCCAGTACCATCAACAAACTTGATCTTGCATTCTATAGCTATCCTATCCGGACTACAAAATCTCAGGGTCATTAGATAGCAACAAAGAGTTGGAGTTTTTTCTGTCTTTTTGCTCCCATATCCAGTGACTGTCCAGATATTTTGCATAAATTGGTGCTGTGTAGAAGTGTGAAAGGAAGACAAGAAAAAGGTTAGTAGATAATAAATATTGTTCTATATGTTGCTCCTACTACTTCTTTTTTCTTAGCAGTATGCACTATGAACTCTGAACAGCCTAGTAATGTCCATGATGTTCACTCTTGGCAGCTTTCATAGATGAAGTCATTTATGTTACAAAACCCCAATCAATCATTAGATGGCAACAAAGAGACACCAAACACTCTGAAATTTGCTGCTATCTAGTGTTTGCTGCCCATATAGGAATATTTAAGACAGAACACTTTTGACTGGTAAGCATTGCATCTAAGCATTTCTATATTTTAAACAAAAGGGAGACAGACACTCTGCCCACATTACAATGTAATAGTTGCAGGTGAGTGTAAACAATATTCTATGGGATTGAGGAAAGGTTAGGGAAACATTTTGAAGACTCAGGTCTACTGTGATTGTTGCATAAAAGAGGGAACACAGCCCTATAATTGTTTTCTCCTGGTCACTTTTAGTTGGGACAACCTGTGGAAGGAGCAATCAGTACTGAGGCTTCTCAGTGTAGAACTGAAAAGTTCTACGTATGTTCTTTTGAAATGCATTAAAAGAGATTATTATATAATCATTATTTGTGATTGCAGGGAGTGTGGATTTCGTTACAATTAGAGCGGAAATAATATTTTAACCATTATGAACCTTTCATGTCACATCAGCAAAGTAAATTACATACACATAATTTTTTGCTATAACAGTCATAGCAAGTCCAATTGATCAATGAAATAATTGGTTTATTCAAAAGCTGCTTTGTTATCAATGGAATTCTGTGCCAGTAAAATAGATAAAAATACAGTCTAAAAATTAAATTGAACAACTAATGAACTGAATTAAAAAGCCCTTTGCTACCCCTGAAAATATGTGCTTAGAGAAAGTGGAAATAAAATATTGATTATGCCCATAAACCCATTAAAAGTAAATGCTACATGTCTTCTGATAAGTAGATGATAAGTGATAAGTAAGATGATAAATCTTCTGATAAGTGCAAACTTTCCCAATCTTCTGCACTCCAGATGTATTAGGTCTAGGATTTCCATCCTAGGTTTCTACACTATATCTCGATTAGTGAATTAAGTCATCTTCTAGACCAGGGCTGTCAAATGTGTGACCCATGGGCCAAATGAGTCTTGCACTGGTCATGCCCACGCCCAATTTAGCAAAGGGGGGGGGGAGTCCAGATACGTCACGTGACGCTGCAGTGATGACATGAGTTTGACATCCCTGTTCTAGACTATACAATATAGTGAATCCTAAACTGGTCAAATAAGAGGAAAATAAAACTAAGTGAAGGATATTGGTTTACTTTGGTTTTTTGTCATTCATGTGAACTTACTGGAGTTAGTTTCCTAGAAGAGTCAATAAAGCAAACAGTGGGAAAACCTAGTCTGGACTATACTATCTTTTGCTGATTAATAGTTTGTTGTTAACCTCTTAACTATTTTGGTTAAAATAGTTGTTGGAGAAGGCTGCACATTGTCTCCTTTTCAGCATTAGAATACCAATGTGTGATTTCCTGCATTTTGCTATAAGAGTTGTGAACTTGATCATTTTAGCATTGTAAGAATTCAGTTGTCAGAGTGTAGCAATTTGAATGGCGAACTAAAATGGATAGAAGGATAAATAAACAGGCTAATTGAAAGATTGTCCCTAGGACAAAACAGATTTAAATTGATTACTGTAAATAAAACCATTTGGAAGAAAACAACGATTTAAAATATAGATTAGCCTCTAAAGAACAACTTAGTCTTAAGCTAGAACTTACATGTTTGCTTTAAAGGTCTCAGTTAAAGTTGCAGCATAAACTACTTCTGAAATTACCCTCTATTTCAAAAGCAATTTGTCAAATGGCTCAGAGAAGGAGCTGCGTTATATCCACGCTCTGAGATCCGTGAATTCAATGAGTACTTTATAAATATTTCAGCAGAACTGATCAAAATGTTTTTCTAAACCATGAAAATGTATGCACTATTTGCAACTTTAATTACTCTTCCTTTATAAAAAAATATATTTTGTAAAATGGCATGATTTTCACTTGGATTTAATATTTTTACTATGGAGTTGTACTTTTTTTTTCAAATGATGCATTTAAAGAAATTAGTTTTTTTTTAATTTGGGAGTTTTGCATACTGTGTTATGAATGTTACATTATTACATGTACTTAGTAAGTGCATAAAGATACAATCTGTAATAAATTAAAATTTAGTTCCTTTCTTCTTTAGCTGCCATTTTACGTTATTCTTGCTCTTTGAAATAATTTCAAAGTTTCGCATTTTCTCTTTCATTCTGTTCAAAAATCAACAAACATGCATAGTAGAATAAGCCATGTCAGCAACATAATATGCTTTTCCAAATTTGGAATGCTCCCCAAGCTGCACTCAGAGGCATACAAAATGTTTCAAATTTGAAAAGATGTGACTTTGAAATGATTTTTCTGAGACTGAAATAGGCCGCTCTAATTCTTCCTATAAAGTCTCTTTAGAATTCAAACTGCTTTACACATGTCTAGTTTTAATCTTTAAGGGTCTTACAGTAAAACTTTTAAACATTAAAACTTTTATTAGCCCATGCCATACTAGTCTCTTTCAGATTTGTTGGATTCCAACCACCACTACCACATAATGCTAAAAAGCTGCTAAAATGTTGAGAATGGAATTCAATATATTTATAGGAGACCAGATTGAGGAACACAGGCCTACATACACTATTCTTCGGTAAGCATCATGTAAAACCAACAGAGATATTTATCCTTTATCCTTTCCGTGTGAAAGAATCATATATCATCAGTTACAGGCTGCCCTATGCTCATCTCTCACCTGGCCTCTTGTTAGCAATAGCTATCTTTCACTCAGTTTAAATCTTTTTTTCCATGATAAACTTTGGGCAGAAATGAGACTTTCCTATCTTATGTATGTCTTAACAATTTTCTTACTTCATACAAAATGAGTTAGTATTCTCTGATAGCTGGGCTAAGATTATATCCTTCATCCAAGACAACTAAATTCGAAGCATTTTTCTCTTTATTAGAACTTTCTGCTACTAATTTTTCAACTCTGCATCTGCTTAGGAGTACTTTCTCTGACAAGGGCTTTTGCTTCGTCACACACTTTGACATGTATTCTTCACCTGCTCTCCTTAATTCAACAAACTTTGATTTTGTGCTTGACTTATCACAGGCAATAAATTCTAATCATCAAAGGTGTGATTCACTTTTCTTCTGATGTCCAATGGGAGCGTGACCACGTGCCCTGCTTTACAGAATATCATCCTCTTTGTTGACATTTCCTCTTTGAACAGGGTCCAACCTAACTCCTGATTAAAACCCAAGAAGCCTTCGGCATCATTGTATGGATGGCAGACTGTCTAGTCATCATCTTTCCTGTTATTCTGAGATGATATATTTTTGTTCAAATTTGCATAATTACAGACATTGGCGTACTTTAAGAAATAAAGTCAGCTTTTGACTTTATTCGATGAAGCATAAATGCTGAGAGGTCTTTTTACAACCAAATGTATTTGTAGTTCTGTGGATTTGATCAGTCCTATTACTGACTTTTGGAGTGTATGAATCAAACTTGAATATTGGTTGACTTCATGGTCTCTGTATAATTTCCTTGGCAGCTTTAACAAAGTGGTTTATTTTTGTTTTGTTTTCTTTTTTTACTTTCCAATCAAGCCTGTAGCCCAGGTATCCCCGTGTGGTTTCTCAACAAGTATTGGGTTTTTGACTTTCCAACAGCTATATCCAAAGATTTTTTTGAAGAATGGGGGTATTATTTGAAATCAATAGTGAGAATCTTGAATCTGTCTCTATTGCCATCTAAATAAAATTACACATTTTTCTTTCCACTGCAGTCTTTCCACCCATTCTCTTCTGTATTTCTCCCTGCTGACAGTATTTTGTAAAGCAATGGAGATAGAGAGTTCAATGGGAGGTTTAATGGACAGTTTATAACTAAGTTATCAGTACAAGACAGATTGGGTGCTTTACTTGGGTGGAAGACAGACCCCTGAGCATGTGGGGATGGGGTGGGGTGGAAGGGTAAGAAACATTTGTAGATTAGCTAATAAGCAAAGGCTAAGCAACATAAACAAATGCAGGTATTGGAAAAGAAATCTCATTGCTAAATGAAATTATACACATCTACAACTATTTCGTATTACTAAGGCTGGTTTTTAGGGTCTCTCAGCATGGGTTTTTTTCTCATGTACCTTTCTGAGTTTTCAGCTAGAAATGCACAGGCTTGCTGGCTTTAAAGAAATAGGTTTATTCTGTTTGACTGACAGAACTAGCATTTAGCGTGATTAGTAATGGCAATTTTTATACTTTGCTTTATCTAAGTACATGGGACTAACGACCTTTCTAAATGCCTTAATAGAATCATTGTTTCACAAGTGGAAATCTTACAGCTCATGGTATGAGTGACAGGATCCTGTATGATTGATAGAAATTTCTTAGATATCTGCTTTCTCCTGTTTGATTATAATCTTTTCAAAGTTAGTTCCTTTGGCTGACTGCCTTCAACCTCCAGAATTCCCAATTAGTATAGCCACTAAACTCCCTGGAGAGTATTACATTCTGGAAAGTTGTTGGTTATTAAGTACTATCATATATATTAGTTGATATTTAATTTATACTCTTTTTTCCCATGGAACACTGTAAGGCTTAATAGCCTAACATAGTAGAATAACAAATTTTAAAAAGTAAAATTATTAGCAATATAATTTAAAATGATCCAGTTATAGAAGATCTAGTTAATTGTTTGTTGCCATGGCATGCAAAATTGACTTTTAATACACCTAAATCTAGTATTTTTAATAGGTTGTAGGCTTTATGTTTTCTTTAATACAGTGCAACTGTGACCATATAAATTGAGAGCAAACTCCATTCCTTACTAGAACTAATGATGTTACCTAGTTTGGTTAATGAAATGTCTGCAAGAAAACAACTAAGCTCAAAGAGCAGCAGGGACCCACCCATATAAATTTATGGATATCCCTCCTAAGATTGTTTTGTTAAAGAATATATCTAATGTATCTCCTGGCCCCAAAGACTGTAATGAAGTTTTAATTGAATGCTAATACAAGAATTCAATATTGATTACAGACGAAAGCTACATAAAGACAGCCAGCAGGCACTGATCATAAGCAGTGAGAGATTTTTATGCAGTAACAACTGCATAGCTGAAAAGATGGATAGCCATTTGGAGATATTAAGACACTTTTTTTCTGACAGCTATAAATGGTGACAAATTTAATATGCAATGTAAAAAGAAACTAGCTAGCTATCTTGTTTGCACAAATGACTGGAAAATACACTAAGCAAGTACATAGTAGTTAGTGCCCTGGGAATGCTAATAATTTGTTGACCTTATAGGATACCTACTAGGATTCATTTAATATATGACTTTAAACCTTAAACCTCAAATCTCTTTTAATATCAGATTTCACCAAGTACAATCATTAAACAAAGAAAGGTTTTTGTATATTGTTAAAGCATTTTTTAAAAAGCATTTAAACATTTTATGAACACTTGGAACATAAATATCTGTGCATTCATATACTTAGTATTATAGAAATAACAATACAGCTCATCACATTGATGAAATGACTTGAACATTCTGTTCATTCTGCTGTCTAGTTGTAAGTTGTTGAAAGGCAGCTTCAAGAGTCTTAATTCCACTCTTATAGTATTTTTTTATTTTAAAACTGAGCTTAACACAAGACCTGTATAAATACAGCATACTTGGACTGTAAACAAACAGCATTGGTTCAGTGATAAAAACGATTTATGGATTACACACTGTATGCCAAACTTGGCACCAGTTACTTTATGAGCTAGCATGGCATGTCCTCCCAGAATACTAAGTGCCACATAGGTTGGAACATTCTGAGTTGTTCAACACCAACTTCTAGAAGGCAACCAGGCTGAAGAAAATGTTTATGTCTTAGCATTATTTATGAACCTAGCCATTGAGCTTTATTTGTGGTTAAAACAAATCATGATTTAATGTGATATGAAGACATTGTTTCTATTCCCTGAAATTATTTCTAGAGCATTGAAAGCACATAGATTGGTTTTGAGCATACTTTGGTATGTTTAGACCCTGAATTTCTTTGAATTGTCTGATTTGATTTAGAAATCAATTATACAAAGCACATAAATATTTTTAAATGAAATGCTAATTTTCATCTCAAAAGGACAAAGCAAAACAATGAATAAAAATCTAGGAACTGCCTCAGCAAGTGATTTTGGAAATTCTGAAAGGCAGTGAATGGTTATTATTGAATATATTAATCTTGCTTTTTAATTACCATCAAGGAGATGTCCTTCTGAGATGACAATATATCTTTACAGCAACTATGCATCTTTGCCAATGAGGAGAGTTGATAGAAATGCCACCATTTTCCTTAGCAACGAAATATTTACTTCAATACCCAAAGATTTTTGCATGCAAAATTGTTTTCTTTTGTTCTCTAACAAACAACAAACTCCCACATTGTATCACAAACTTTAAAATAGTAACTTAATGTGAAATTCACAATAAATTAGTTAATTAATTGAAAATAAAAAAGGAGAGGTTGTTTGAAAAATTGAAAGACTTGTTTAGGTCCTAGTTAGCATTTTTAATGTTTTTTTTAGTGGCACGACATTTTTAGTTTTTCATTTAGTTTTCATGTAAATGATATGATCATTTGATGTATTTTATTCCAGTAATGCACTTCTTTCAATACCTCTATTCTTTTGTCACTGTTAACATTTTTTATATCTGCCTCTTTCAATACAATACACTTTTTTCTCTGTAACCACAGTTCTTTTATCTTCAGCAATAAAAAAACCAAATTAGACAATTTATTTTCAATTGTATTTGAAAACTTACTCTAAAAGGCGTAATCTTTCAATAAAATGTTAATACTCAATTTCTTTTAAGTGTGAAACAGTAATAATCAAGTATTACGGTATCATAGTGCTTAGATGTAATTGAATTAATTTTTTTCACATACAATAAAATAACCAATGTAGATTCCTGCACCCCCTCCAATTCATACTCTCGAGCTATCCCACTTCTTAAAACTGTCTAGATTATTATTCCACTGTTATATTTATTTTTTCTTACTCTTCAGATGAAATTTTTGAAAAATTACATGAACAGAGCAAGGAGAAAAAGCACTGGCAAATTGTTTCGAATGCTCTTAACTGTAAAACAAGGGTAATATTTCTGTTCTAGTGGATACATTCTTTTTTAAATCTGTTTCCATAGTCTCATTTAAAAAGTCAAGGATTGTTTAAAAGGACCTACTTAAGAATGGAGGTGGGAAGTGATGGAAATGACATGCTGGGCTTGAAATAGGAAACTTATTCTTAGCAGCTCATCACCAACTTAAGGAATATTTGGAAATAACTTAGACAAATCTAGAGGGGCAAATTAAGTGAAAAGAATACAATATCTTGATCTTTGGAGTAATTGATTCTTTGTCACAAAAAATATCCTTAAAAGCCATGGCCTTTTTCTGGATGGAGTCAAAATTCACAATAGCAGTGGCCACTGGTCAAAGCCCTATGATGAAGCAGGAAGGGCTTCAATCATACAATCTTGACTTTAATTTTAATTTTCTGAGAATATTTTTGTCAAAACCTACGGTACCATTTTCGCACATTAGCTTAAAAATGCATCCTTTGGATTTCAGTGAAGTTTGCTTTCACACAAACTTGCATCAAGATTTAATGAAACTATGCATAAACTCAAGATCTATACATGAAGTCTTCATTTTCTTTGTTCTCAAAAGAATTTTCTTATTTTAAAATGGAAATCCATATTACAAGTCCTTTTACCCCTTACAATGAGCAACAGAAATGCCATGAACATATTTAAAATATCTATATGCATTAGAATTACAGAAATCCTGGTCCAAATTCCAAAGCCTCTGAGCAATCCAGAAGATTTTGAGGATCCAGAAATCGACCAAATTGATCCTTTCAAATATCAATTCAGACTTGTCCCTGAGGTACTCAATAAATCTTCAGCAAAGATTAAATTACAAGCTAGCGCATGACATGAACCCACCCATTGTGTCTTGGTATTAACACAACCTTTCACAAGATGAAGCAAACAAGAATGTATTTTTCCATCTTGTGAGATCTGGATGTGCCTTTAAACTCCTGCTTTAGTTTCCTTCTTTAGAAGATTGATGGATAGGACAGAGCAGAACATTCACCTATGACTCTCACGTCTCCCAAGCTTATAACAAAACTTTTCATCCTAGAAGGCTTAAACACAACAAGATGTGACCCATCCAAGAATCATTCTGATCTATGGAAATCCTGGAAGAAAAATAGCAAGCCCCAGCGCTTTCAATAAACTAGAGAAAGAATAAAGCTGAAATCAGGTATTTGGAAAGCAGGACAGTGTATGTTCTAGTCCTGCCTTATGCATGAATACCATCTTGGTAACTTTAAGCCAGTCACTTTCTTTGAGCCCAACTCATCTCATGGGGGTGGGGGGGAGGTTGTGGAGGAAATAGGAGGCAGAAGGAACATTAGGTATGTTCACCACCTAGAATTATTCATACAAATAGAATAGAATAACAGAGTTGGAAGGGACCTTAGAGGTCTTCTAGTCCAACCCGCTGCTTAGTCAGGAAACCCTACACCACTTCAGGCAAATTGTTTTCCAACATCTTAAAAACTTCCAGTGTTGGAGCATTCACAACTTCTGGAGGCAAGTTTTTCCACTGATTAATTATTCTGACTGTCAGGAAATTTCTCTTTAGTTCTAAATTGCTTCTCTCCTTGATTAGTTTCCACCCATTCTTTTCCTACCCTCAAGTGCTTAGGAGAATAGCTTGACTCCCTCTTTTTTGTGGCAGCCCCTGAGATATTGGAACACTGCTATCATGTCTCCCCTACTCCTTCTTTTCATTAAACTAGACATACCCAGTTCCTGCCACCGTTCGTCATATGGTTTGATCGCCTTGCAGTCCAAGGGATTCGCCGGAGTCTCCTCCAGCACCATAGTTTAAAGGCCTCAGCTTCCTTATGGTCCAACTTTCACAACCATACATTGCAACTGGGAAAACCATAGTCTTGATTATATGCACTTCTGTTGGCAGGGTGATGTCTCTGCTTTTTAGTATGCTGTCTAACTTTGCCATAGCTTTCCTCCCCAGGAGCAAACATCTTTTAATTTCTTGGCTGTAGTCTCCATGTGCCATGATCAGAAAAATAAAGTCTATCACTATCTCCATTTCTTCCCCATCTATTTGCCAGGAATTGAGAGGGCCCGGAGCCACGATCTTAGTTTTCTTAATGTTGAGTTTCAAGCCAGCTTTTGCACTCTCCTCCTTCACCCGCATCAGAAGACTCTTTAGTTCCTCTTCACTTTTTGCCATTAGAGTGGTATTATCTGCATATCTGAGGTTGTTGATATTTCTCCTGGCAACATCTGACAGCTGTGGCTAGGGGGACCTTTGCACAGGTTCGCCTGGTGCACCAATTGCGACCCTACTTGGATC
>JANHZT010001965.1:187389-198726 GCA_032468215.1 Stegonotus admiraltiensis | reverse complement strand
CCAGCTTGCCTTGATTCATGGATCTTACATTCCAGGTTCCTATGGAGAATAGATCTTTACAGCATCGGACTTTCCTTCCACCACCAGATACATCCACAACTGAGTGTCCTTTCATCTTTGGCCCAGTCGCTTCACTCTTTCTACAGTTACTAGTACTAGCCCTCTGCTCTTCCCCGGTAGCATATTGGACACATTCCGACCTGAGGGGCTCATCTTGCAGTGTCATATTTTTTTGCCTTTTGGTATTGTCCATGGGGTTTGGTACTGTCCATGGCAATGATACTGGAGTGAGTTGCCATTTCCTTCTCTAGTGGATCACGTTTTGTCAGAGCTCCCTGCTATAACCTGTCTGCACAGCATAGCTCTTAGCTTCATTGAGCTGCACAAGCCCCTTCGCCATGACAAGGCAGTGATCCATGAAAAGGATATTTAATATTTAATATAAATATTGCTAGCAATTTGCATTATATTAAAACAGCTGTTCCACAATTGGTATTTATAGTTCCATAAATTCCTTGGAATGCTGCTGGTTCCAGGAATAGTTTACTATTTCTAGAGACCCTCCTCTTAAGGGTTTGGGAGAATATATTTTGAATTGTAAGAGATGCTGCAAAATGAACTTGAAATGTTTTGCGTGCAAAATACATCTTTTACCACTGACCGCATGCTACCTTGAGTAAATCTCGTTTTAAATGTTTTTGGGGCCAACATCTGCTAGTCCTTTGAATTTTGTCCAGCTTACAAAATCAGTTATTTCAGTGTGGTTTTCTTCTCTTTTATTCCACATAGTATTTTTATTTAAATTTACAATGTAGGTGTGAATTTAATTTTACTATCTTGTGCAGCTGGTAGAAAGGTAATTAAAAATAATAATGTATGCAAGCAGGATTTCCTGCTTTCTAGCAAAGCTAAATTGTGTGCCACAGCTGATTCCCCCCCCCTACTGTTTTACATACCTTCCCAAGCCTCCTTTTGGTGCGTACTGTGCATATGCATGCGTGCAGCACACACCAAAAGGAGGTTTGGAAAGGTAAGTAGAACAGCAAGTGGGAGGGATCAGCTGTGCAGTGCAGTTTAGCGAAGGTAAGTCACACACCACAGCTGATCCCCCCTTCTACTTACCTTTGTTCCCTTTTGGTGTGTACTGTGCATGCACACGCTGCACGTATTTGACGTACAGCGTGCATGCGCAGCCAGTGAACCGGTAGCAAACCGGTTCGGATTTCACCACTGAGGCAGACCCAAACTAGGGCCTGATCAATCATCTTGGAAAGCAGAACAGTATCTGGGACCAGGGCTCACATTCTAACAAACAAAACTGTGAGTTTCCAAGTAATGGAAATGAGTATTGTTTTGATTTTAGAAACCAACTTGAAAGTTAAGTTTTTTGGAAAGTAGCCTACGTAGAGATAGTTATTACTTACTAGCTGGAAGGACTGGTTGTAGGGGCAGAAGCAGCTTACAATTTCTGCGACTTTATTCTTTTGTTTTCATAAGCAGGTAATAGCATTGTTTTTGTTACGTAGAAATGTAAATATTGGCAAACCTATCAAGTATGAAAATTGGCATTACAACTTTAATTGCACACTTCCATGTGGTCCAATTGATTTTAGCTAGTCTGTACAGATATGACTGAAGGCATAGTTTGTTTTGCAGTCTTTAAGTTGTCAGAACCTTCAGGAACAGAGAATAGTAATTCTAGGATTAATAATAAGAGACAGATGTTGTTCACCTGCTGTGTATTGTTTTTAAGGAAATCATGAGACACTAAACAGATGAGGAAGAGGGGGAGGAACTACAACTGTTTGCAATCATACTTACTAAATTTTCTTTTCTAGATATGACAAATGGCAGAGAATAACTGCTCCGAGACCCATATAAACCAAAGAAAAGTGTAATAGACTGAAAGAATTCTGACGGCAAGTCCTGTGAGACATATTTGGACTGAAGCTTCTGTACTGTTATATCTTCATGTATCTGGCAATACTGTAACTCTCAAGCCAACTAATCAGGTTTAGATATATTTTACAGAAAGCATGAGGTATATAATAATCAAAAGAACCAAGGTGTTGTACCACAAAAGTTATTTAGGACTGGCCTTATAAGCGGTTGACACTAAATTACTCTCTCGCAGAAACTCAGGACTCACGACTGTGAAACTCAAGGGGGTAGTCGCTCATGATTCTTAGTTATGGTGCAAGCAGGTGTAGAATGATTTTTATTGCAACATGCACATCAAATAAAATACTTCAAGTCTCTGTGATCTAGAGATTTACCTTACAGTTCTTTATAAACTGGAAGTTTGTCCACACATGCATTTCAACTATAGCCCATGTTTTGGACTCTCACATTCTTTTAATGTTTACTAGAACTACATTCATTTTTTTTAGGAATTGTGTATTTTGCTTTTCATTGTAGTAACTGTCTCAAGACTTTTATTTTGTTTGATCACTTAAACCAGAGCTCATCAATATAACTCCTCTCCAATGTACCGTATGTTTGATATATTTGCAGTTAGCAGAGATTATGGATTTGTACTTACGTACCAAGTACTGTACAAGTAAAGCAATTCACAGCAATCTGTAATATTTTCTGTTATCCATAGTTTTGAGTCTTGTGGCATTTGCCTTTAACTGCAAAATTAAGATCAGAAAGATCTTAATTTAATTGTTCTGATTCCAGAACAAGAGTTTATTGGGGAAACCACTTTCCCTTCATTCCACAAAATTAAAATTATGATTCCCTCTTCTGTGTAGCAGTCTGTAATCAATTGATAATTGTCCAACATATTATTTAAGTTTTCTCATATTTTTCAATCACCAGTTCTTATTCTTGTTATGTCCCATCTGCATGTTTATAAATCATTATAAATCATTTGTGATGTTTTAAGATTGCTTGGTTTATGCATGTTACCCAAAGCTAATAATTTCAATAGGTACTTATTTAAAATTATAAAGAAAAAAACTCTAGTGACAATATTTACAGGTAAAAAGGTTAAGTATCGCCTTAAATTTAACTCTTCAATGATTCTACCATTCTTCAGAATAAATCTTTGTAGTCAATTATATTTTGCAATAAGCAATTTTGAATACATTTATGAGGCGGGTAAAATCAATATAAGCCAGATATTACAAAGAAAAGTTATGCATTTACTTGAACATGTTTCCACTGAAGTAGAATTCCCTTTGGGGGAAAAAAGTATTTTAAGGTTTCATAAACATTTAATTCAAGGACACAATGAGTCTTTTCCTTGTTGAGTCATACATGTTCCTAGTTCACCTACAGTTCAAGTGTATTTCATATACTCTTGACATTCTACTCTTTTCTAATTTTTAAACAGGGACAAGGAAACAGTGGTCTGTAGAGTGCTGGGTATGACTGTAAACTAGAAAGGTTTTCTAAAGTTGCCACCTTGGTTCTGACAGCAGAAGACAACCAGACAATTAGAGGGCTATGTTAAGTACCAATGAAAGGAGTGAATGCTGTATTCCATTTGTGTGAAATTAAACCCACCCAATTGTTTCATGTGTATATGAAACATATATACATCAAAACACACACCCCTTCGGGTGAGGGGTTTTGATCTTGAGGGAGCCAATTTGTTTAATACTGTTTTAAATCTTTTTAACTTTCATATTGTATGTATTTTAACTTTGGCTGTTCACCACCCTGAGTCCTTCGGGAGAAGGGTGGTATAAAAATTTTATAAATAAATAAATATACCATATACCATGTTTCCCTGAAAATAAGCCCTCCCCCCAAAATAAGTCCTCCCCGAAAATATTTAACTGCATGCACAGCCGGTCCCTGCCATTTCCTCTGGTTAGAGTTAGAAAGACAGAGCTGGAAATCAGGTAAGATGGCAAGAGGATCCCCGTCTTGCTCCATATGCCCCAAAATAATAAGACCTGCCCAAAAATAAGACCAAGTGCTTATTTCAGGGTTCAAAAAAATATAAGACAAGGTCTTATTTTCAGGGAAACACAGTAATATAAAGCTATATAATCACAACTTATCATTCTCTGGACATCTGAAAAAGATTTTTGTTAAGCTTAATTTTCAGTTTGAAACTCACATTCCTTCCATTCATGGAGGATAAACCAATCCATCTTCCTATGTATCTTCTACGTTAGTGTTTCTGTATCTTGATAACTTTAAGAAGTGTAGACTTCAACTCCCAGCATGCTGGTTGGGAAATTCTGGGAGTTGAAGCCCATACATCTTAAAATTACAAAGGCTAAAAACACTTTTCTACATGATTACTTCCTAGATAGAATTATAAAGGGCCATCTTGGCATTTAAATCTCTTTTATTTTATTGCTTATAACTTTATATATAATTTGTAATATGAAATTGCATGTAGTGAAGAGTATCAAAAAGTTTAAAACATTTATAAGTTCTCAAAACTGGAACGATGGCAAATTCAACTCATGAATTTAAGTAATAAATCCATTACTAACCTACTCAAGTAATCATGTTTTCTTTCCCAGCAATATAAAAGTATAAAGCAACTTAAATATCTAGTTCTAGAAAACAATATATTTATAGAATATTTCTTGTGAAATATTTAGCTGAACAAGGTTAAATAAGTGATTTTGGTTATTAATACTAGTTACTCATGCCCCTTTGCTTGATGTAGTCCCCACCATGACTGCATGGCAAAATAAGAAATGTTTGTCTTGCCTCAATCATAAAATCTAGCAATTTCATATATTCATTCAGCTTCAACTTTTGTTTTTACATGACTTCATTTCCACTAAAAGAAGCAGCTTTGTTCTGCAGCTAAAATGGATTATAAATCAAAATATTAATACCAAATCTATTATACTGCACTACAACTGGAAAGTAAATATGGAAAATACATTTACTTTCAGCAATACATATATAGCTAAAGTATGATGTGGGGTTAGGACGTATCCACTTCAATTTTGTCTTCTAAAGTAATAATTTGCTCTGCAAATGTATTATACCAGATTTCAGTTCATGAAATTTGAACATTTTTAAAAAAAAATTCTTTATTTAACTATTAATAGATAGTAAGAGAACAATATTGAAAACCATGCTTAAAATAGCCAGCTGCATTATCTTTGAACCTGCCAGCTATTCAAAAGCAAACGATAACAATACTAAAATATATAGCACTATCTTTGCTATATATTTGTGAATAGAAACCCATTAGTATTCCAACAGGTGCATCATTAGCAGGATTAGATCAGCAGCATTAGAAGCTATGTCGTTTCCATCTTGTAGCAATGCTTTTCCAGTTCTGCTCTGAAAAAGTAAAACATTTAGAGTATTAAATTATGAAAAATACCTACGGGATATTTTTTTATCATTAAAAAATGACTTGAATCAAGTTAAATTTATAAATTGGTTTAAATCAATTAAATATTTTACAATCTTATGAGAGTTACTCAATTACATTTATAATAGTGCTCCAAGCAGCTATATGGTTAAATGAAATCTTGAACTTCAATATAATCTCCAGGTTGAGGGCAACATTGCCTCCAAGAACCAGCTGCAAGGGAACAATGGCAGGAGGGAACTTGGTCTCCATCTCCTTGGAACTTATCTGGATGGTTAATGAGAAACAAGACTCTATCCTACTTCTTATGAACTGATAAGTCATGGCCAAATTGATTTAATATAAAACCAAAATTCCACATAGTTTATTTCATCCAAACTAAAACACAACTTAAATATCATATATATTTTATTTTATTCTCTTAAGATGGCAAATTAATTTTTTATTAATCATAGCTTACCGTATCATCAAATACAAATAAAGTATCTTAAACAGGAGCATTTTCAAGCTAGCTTTTATGAAGTTAGCATTTATTAGTCACATAAAATTAAATTTTAGGAAATGTATTTTATATGTAACAGAAATTTCTTGTAGTGCTAGAAAAGGAAAGAGGGAATAATGGTTGTTTTATAACACAACATCAATGTTAAAAAATATATCTAAACAAATTTAATGTTTTATCAGTAATATATAGTTCCATTATTATGTGCTGTAATAAAGCAGAACTTAAATTTATTTTCAATGCTTTGAGATATAATTCTTGTTTTAGGGGCAACCTGCATATGTTTTCATTACTGATATAAACTGAATGTTTTTAATGTACCTTAACTGGTTAGAGAAATCATCTTCCACATTATCATCATCCCAATTATCTTCCCACACATGTGCATCTTCATCTTCATCTAAACCAGCCCAGTCTAAAACAAAGCAATGAACAATGTTTTAATATATAATTCATGAATTTAGACGTGGATACATCTCAGTAATTTATAAATCAAAATGTTTCATTCCTTTTTAATTTCCAACAGGTTTAAGTTTCATAAATAATATTTTTAGGAATAATAATAATTTTGGTATATGACTAAATTAAAATTGAATAATAAATTATTTTAAACAGTGATATGTGATGCATTTGTTTTGTTTTTAAAGCAATGTTATAAAGCTCCAGGTATCAAGACTATCAAGTTCCATCATGAATAGAGATCATTTAGTACTTAGATCTGGGCCAGAGCCAAAAATCATGGTTTGTAAAAAATGACTGCAGTCAAATACTACAAATGAATCACCGAGTGATCTTCTCAAAACCTGGCTGAAAATTTACAGCCACCAATATTCCCAATTTGTGAGTTTGGACCACCCTTGTTTAATCTGTAAGAAATGAACAAATTGAGTGAGAATTGAACAACCCATTTAATAAGAAGGGGCAAAGAAATGAAATAAAGTCATAAAAGAATGGAAACCAGATTCTGCCTAAATAAAGATCACTTATGAGCACCTAATTTAAAACCAGCAATGGTACACATTAGGAGAAACTAAGGGTTTAGAGTTCTGGCAGGTGGCAAGGAACAATGAAAGGTCAGTTACTCCTTAGGTATTGCTCTAATATCAATTGGAATTATAGTAGCTAGGAATTTAATGCCTAATGTGAGTAAGTTGCACATCAGACCTTATCCTCTTTGCAAAACAAGTGGTAGCTCAGACTCTTAAATAGTATGATTTTCTTCTAGCTGGCTTTCATACTATCAGCATAAATATATTAATCTGAGATGCACAATGAGAAAGGCTGATAAGTGAACAATTTTCTAGCGCACATCAGATTTGGTAGTAACTGCTACTGGTTAATAAAATCAAAATAGTCTATTCCAATGTTTCTTATCTCCACTATTCCCATGTAGCACAAAAGGAGAGTTTAGTCTTATTCCTAACAATAGTGTTATTGGAAACAAAACAATGAGTCAATTCACCAGATTTGCAGAGAAATTATTACAACTTTATCCAGTCGTGCTTTTCAAAAGTCAGAACAGTTTAAGACATTAATGTTTTTCTTACTAAAAGTCATTTCAACATCAGCGCATGCACATTGGTGCAAGAAAAAAACCCTATATAGCATAAATCCTTTTATATTTTGAAAAATGCACTGATTTGGTACAGATGTACTCATACATAATTCTGTTTTTCAGATTAAGAAGGAAGTCTCAGATTAAACAAGCACTCTCTTTGCAGTGTTACTCTTCTGTTAACTTTACCACGGCTCAGATGCTTAACCATATTTTGTATTTAAGAAAATTGATCATAAACCAGAATTAGAGCTTAATTTCAAATTGTATTTGATGTCTGTAGTTTTAAAAAAACATTAGAATCTTAACTGAAATTAAGGGCTGGATTAAAAAAACATTTTTTTCATATTTAAATGAAATGCTTAATCCTTATAAACAAGGATCGGAGAGCTTCAGAAAAGGGATATGCAAAATAGAATTTCCTCTACTGTCTCAGTAAAGCAATAAGGAACATTGTAAAAGATCCCAAAGAGACCCAAAACTGATTATCAGTCATAAATTACTGTTGTTTTGATAAATTCATAAAATCTATTACATTACACTTTGATTCAAATATAACACTTTGTTTAATGTCATGTCTAAATTAAAAAATCAGAATTATGATTATATATAATTATAATTTAATAATGAATCCCAAATGTACATCTGTGGAATAAGAAATAAATCCCAGTAAGTTTTTCTGGATCAAGAAACGCACTATAAGTAGTAGGAGCAGCAACATCTAGCCAGTACGAAAGTTAAATTTACCTCCAAGAAGCCGAATAGAGGTAATATTAGTCTCCAATATAGTATTTAATAATCTTCTTCTGTCACATTAAAAATTTCAATAAATCTTGGAGGTCATTAGATTATATTTTAATAAACGGAGGTTTTTGTTCTATAAAGTTATCACTTAGTCAAGTCTAGCAGGTGTATATTTGATTAACTTCTACAATTCTAGCTTTAGCTTAACTGGACTACTGAAAATATTCTTGGAAATTAATAACAGGCTAATGAATATAATGAAAACAAAATGGTTTATTCACTTTTTGTTGAAATTCAGAAATATAACATACAACTGTAGCTGAAATATTTGTTTCAGGGTGTATCACCTATTTAATGTATATCTGAATTTGAATGCAGTTGATTAAGTCATATCTTCAGGAAAAATGTACTTTTATTGAAAAATATATTTGTAAAAAAGGCGCCTTCAAGAAAATGCATGCAGACTTGTTGTGACACATACTTATTATATTACAGCACATTACACACTGATTTTCTAGACAAAAAAAATCCCCAAGAATTTTCCAATATGCCAGAATTTTCCTAACAACTTTGGGTAACACAGTAACACATGGTGATGACGGTTTTATCAAAATATAAGACCAGGGGCATAATCAGTATGTTTTATGTAACTTTCAGCATTCTGAATAGGATTTGTCTAGGAATATTGTCACCCCACAGATTTTTATTCACTATTAAATCTGCTTCACAACAAATTGGACTAAATCGGTTTAAAATGAATAGAACATTCATCTTTCAAAAATAAGATAGTAAGACTCTTATTTATGCAGCATATCCCAAAGATGCTTTTTCAAAAGGCAACTGGCCTTCTTTGGTTGTTTCATGTTTTGCTTCTCATCCAATAAGCTGCTTTAGTCCTGAAGTGAAACCTTTTCAAAGAAAAAAACAAGGAAGTCCAGTTGTCTTTTGAAAAAGCATCTTTCGAATAGCCATGACCTGGATGATTAAGAATCTCTATAGGTATTAATGCAGCAGTATGCACTGATACACAAACACACACACACACACACACGAGCACAGCTGTGTGTGTGTGAGATAGAGGGGCAGAAGAATTTATTTTTAAATGGAATTGTTTAAACTTCTGTAATATTTTTTTAAGTTTTTGAAAATAACTTCCTTACATTAGGAAGTACTGTTGTAGCATAAAAGAATACCAATAAAAGCAGAGCAAATCAATTTCAGATTGCTGAATGCAGAATTGAATACCAAATTAATTCCTAGAATGTAAGAATCTTTAAACATTATTTTAGAATGTGTTTTGATTATATATTAATATAATTTTTCACTGCAAAACTTAATTATAGCTTCCATATATCAATTGCTAATTGATATAATTTGCATTAAAATTATTGCATCTGAAGCTTTTGACTTCTAATAAAGTGAAGGTCTTGCTATTAAATAGATAACAAACCTCAGTTTATACATAAAACAATAAATACCTTATACCCAGTGAACAGAATCAAATCCATAATATATAACGGGCACAAAACAGAGCAATTTTAAATTAAAACATGGGAAAGTGAATTTATTTTAATCCAAAAGCACCTCTGCAATTAACTAATACACAGCATTAGGGTAAGACTTCTACATTTATATTATTTTAGTTTCCTAGTATAATTTATCTTGATTGCTTAATTAGTATCCTATGACTATCACTAAGTGTTGTATCTTATGATTTATGATGAATATATTTTTATGATGACTATGATTTATCAGTTATAACTTTTATGTACACCGAGAGCTTATGCACCAAATACAAATTCCTTGTGTGTCCAATCACACTTGGCCAATAAAGAACTCTATTTCTATTCTATTTATGCTTATTTAAATACCAAAAAATCTAATTTAAATATTTGCATTCACTTAGAGAAGTTAAACTAAGCCAAGAAAATCGTTATTCTTTAAGCCATTGTCAATTACTTAGAAGAAAAACCCGGGTCATGATTTTGCCACATTAATTTACACCAAATATGTGTGGATCCTAAATTTATTCTTTATTAACTGCATGTTACTATTCAAATCAAAGTTTTGATATGACAAGTGTTTACAAGCATAACCCACCCACTTTCACGCCATTATTTGTGTCAATCAAGACATCACTTGGTGGCTTGCTCAAAACATCTGCACTCGATCGAATAAATAGTATGAGGCATCTTCCCTCGTACCTTTTAAACCCAGTTTCTGCAAATGAATACTCTTTTTTTTCAGCAGCCTAAAGAAAGCCAAGCATACACGTGTTTCTAAAAATCGATTTTCCAGGTGGAGTGAACTATCATTCCCAGAATCCCCAGCAAGGCCGAAGAACTTCAAATTACGCCTCCCTTTCAGAAAGAACGCGGCTTTCTTTCGCCCCACGGAAAGTTTTGACTTCTTTTCTGACAAGAGAAAGGGAGGCCGGACCGCCGTCTACGACGCCCGGAATCTCTTTAAGGGTACCGCGTGGAAGAGGGCGCTCCTCGCGGGGAACGAGGCGGCAAACGTGGAACGGAGGCCTGCTTTGGAAAAAGGGGTCCCGCGATCTGGAACCACGCATACCATCCAGCTGTGTCGGCTGGGGATGATAGGAACTGTAGTTCCATCTCTGGAAGGCAAGGAGGTTGGATTGGGAGGCTTTCAGGCCTCTCCCCACCCAGACCAACGAGGCGCAGACCCAGACGAGCCGCTGCGAGAAACCCGCGTTGGTTCTCCCTCTCCGCCTCTCTGCCTCCCCGTTTTCTAATCTACCTTCGGCAGGAAACTCCTCGAACTCGTCGTCTTCTTCCAGAAGCCCCAGATCTACGGGTTGCTTCTTTTCCGACATCATCGGCCTCGGCCTGTTCCTGCCGCTCTAGAATACTCCAAAGAGCCCCACTCTACTGCTCTCCGCTGAGAATGACGGGATAGGCACGCGTACAATGGATGGCGCATGCGCCGTGGACGCGAACAGGGCGCATGGGGCTCGTCACTCCTCCCCTCCCCTCCCCCCCTGCGCAGGCTTGAGAACTTCCTCAATCTTCTTGGAGTACAGAAAAAGGGAAGAAAGGAACCAGGAAGAAGGCAAATAGATCATTAAATATAGATGATGAACCATCTCTGCTTTTCTTGATTTGCAACATAGATTCTTCTCCCTTTCTCTTTTTGTACGCTCAACAATTCTGAAATAGGTTTTGTTTAGAATTGCTTAGAAGCTTTATTACTTACTTTAGTAACACT
>JANHZT010001965.1:130460-144016 GCA_032468215.1 Stegonotus admiraltiensis | reverse complement strand
TGGGGGGGATAAAATGTTTGTATTTCTTATAAAACTTGTTAATAAAAAAAAAACAAACACTTGGCCCTGGAATGGTCCCGCGAAATCAATATGTAAGCGGGACCAAGGTCCTTGAGGGTCTTCCCACTCTCGGGGTTTCCCCTTGGGTGGCATTGGCCTGGATTCCTGGCACTGGGGGCACGTAGCTACCCAGTCGGCAATGCACTCATCTAACTTTGGCCACCAGAGGTAGGCCCGTGCCAGGGCTTTCATACGAACTATTCCCGGGTGCCCAGTATGCAAGGTAGCAAGAACAGATTTTCGCAAGGGGGCAGGAATAACCACCCTATGCCCCCATAATAAACAACCCTCTTGTGACGCCAGCTCCGTCTTATGGAGGGCGTACGGTTTCCACTTGGGATCTACCGGATCAGGAGGCCAACCCCGCAAAACCCAATCGAGGAGCAGGGAAATTTCAGGGTCTCTAGCAGAAACCCGGGCAACGTCTGAGGCGGTCAGGGCCAAAGGAGAGCTGTCAATTAAGAGGACTTCAGTGGCAGGAGCTGGATCACAGAGAAGTGTCTTTAGAGGGCAACGACTCAATGTGTCTGCATGGGCCAAGTGCTTACCAGGCACGTAAACAAGCTTGTAGTTGTAGGCGGACAGGAAAACTGACCACCGGGTGAGGTGGGGGGGAAAGGATTTGAGGCGTTTGACGGTCTCCAGACAACAGACCTAACAGGGGCTTGTGGTCAGTGACCAAGGAAAAGTGCCGCCCATAAAGATAGTCGTGAAATCTCTTAACCCCAGATATTAAAGCCAAAGCCTCCTTGTCCAGCTGCGAGTAATTCCTCTCAGCTGGAGCAAGAGTGTGGGAGAAGAACGCCACGGGGGCTTCCCTGCCATTGGGAAGGGCATGACTGAGGACTGCCCCCACACCGTATGGTGAGGCATCACAAGCGAGAATTAAAGGGAGCGTGTCAGAGTATTGTGCGAGCACTGAGTTCGAAACGAGTAAACGTTTGACAGCAATGAAAGCAGAGGCGGCCCTTTTATCCCAGACCCACCGCGCCCCTTATCCAGAAAGCGATGTAAGGGCTCCGCCACGGATGCCTTATGGGGCAGAAAGAGAGCATAGAAGTTGAGCAGCCCCAAAAAAGCTTGCAACTCCGATTTGGAAGTTGGCGGAGGCGCATCCATAATGGCCTTGGTTTTGGCGGGTGTGGGATGAATCCCCTTGCCATCTATGAGGAATCCGAGGAACTCCACTGTGGGTACGGCGACAAAGCATTTGTCCTTCTTAACGGTGAGGCCGGCACGCTGGAACTCGGTGAGAACTTGGCAAAGCCTGGTCATCAGTTGGGTGACGTCCATGGCAGACACGAGGACGTCATCAAAATAAGAAGCGACCCCGGGGATACCATGGAGGAGCCTCTCCATCAGGCTCTGGAAAATCCCCTGGGCGGCAGAGATCCTGAACTGCAGGCGGCGGCATCAGAACGCCCCACGGTGTGTGACGATCGTCTGAGCCTCGGCAGTCAAGTCGTCAACAGGCAGCTGTTGGTAAGCCTGCGACAAATCAAGTTTAGCGAAAATGGAGCTGTGCCCCAGTGAGTGTAACAAGTGGTGGACTACCGGCACCGGGTATGTGTGGGCTTGCAGGGCATGATTCAGAGTCACTCGGTAGTCGGCACAGATATGAACGGAGCCATTAGGCTTCATAGCTATCACAGTGGGGGTCTCCCACCGCACATAGTCGACTGGTTCAAGGATGCCTTGTTGAATGAGTTTATCCAGCTCCGCATCCACTTTGGGGCGGAGAGCAAAAGGCACCCTGCATGGTTTGAGTCAGCGTGTGGGCACAGCAGGGTAAAGGCTGAAAGAGACCGGAGTGCCCATGTACTTCCCCAAGGCATCCGAAAAAACGGTAGGAAATTCCTTCACCAGCGTATCTAGTTCAGAGGAATGGATGGCATGGATGCCGTGGATAGTCAGGCCAAGGGCATCAAACCAATTAAGGCCCAGGAGACTCAGAAGGGACCCATTTACAATCACCAAGGGCAGGCGGCCTGTAAAAGTTTTGAATTTCACCCGGAAAGTCGCTGTTCCTGCTGCTGGTATGAGATCGCCTTGGTAGTCTTTTAAAAGGAGGGTACACGGTTCCAACTGGCGCTTGGACAGTTTCGGCACCAATCGCTTGATGGTGCTCCAGGAAACAATAGAAGTAGCGGAGCCAGTATCTACCTCCATCTGGCATGGCCGCCCTTCAATACTGTCTGTCAGACGGATCTTTCGCTTATCTGCCTCAGACAGCGGGGTGACACTATTGACAGCGGAAAACCCCCTTCTGTCTTGCACCTGCGCAGCTGGCAGCCCTGGACACCTGTGTCTATGTACTTCAGCGGGGAATTTCTGAGGCGTCTGCAGCTGCACCGAGTGGCATACTCAAGCAATGTGTCCTCGGCGACCACAATGCCTGCATATTGCCTCCTTAAACTTACAGGACACACGCAGGTGATCGCCCCCGCAACTGAAACATTCGGGAGGCATGGCTGGCCTTTTGGGGGGCACTTTGACTCCGTGCTTAGAGTCCCCAATGCGGCACACTTCCCACTCCTCTTCCGCGTCAGGAAATTCCTCATCCTGAATTTCATGTGTACAGGTGACTTCGTTCGCTGGTGTAGGCAAGCTCTGGCCCTTGGGTAATTCGGCAATGGATAAGGCAGCTAATTCCGCTGCACAAGCCTCATTCAACGCCGCTTGGAAGGTCAACTCATGGTTAGCGATCAGTTGCTGTTTCAGATTCTGATCCCTGACTCCGCTAACAAGGCGGTCTAGCAAATAATCGTCCAAGTTTACGAATTCACAGTGTCTTGCTGCCCTGCGCAATGCCGCAACATATTGATTTATTGACTCCCCTGGAGCCTGGTCACGGTGATAGAAGTGTTGGCGGCGAGCTATCCTGGACGGGGCTGGTGCATAATGTCTTTTAAGTTTGCCCATGAACTCCTCCCAAGTCCCAGAATGTATGGATTGTGGGGCCATTAACGTCATGGCTGTATCGAACATCTCTGTTCCACAGAAACTCAAAAAATAAGCTCTCTTACGCTCCGGTGACAAATCAGTATACTCGTTCGCAATCAAAAAACATTCGAATCGGGCAACATAGGCATCCCAAGATTCTTTGCCCTGATTGAACGGGGGAAAATTTTGTGGCGTCGCCATGCCCTCATGATCGCCCGTTTCCGTTACCTTCTTTGCGAGCCACCAATATATTTATTCTGTCTGTTGGTTTGTTTATTTTTTTTCCCTCAGGATCGATTCATCCTACCTTCGTCGCCAGTGGTAAATACAGAATCGAGTCATAATAACGTCCTGGAGACTCTTGGTTAAAACTGAGGTAACTGCCTTTAATTCACATAATCTAAAGGATTACAATGTCTGAGCACTCTGACAGAACAACCAGGCGCTCCCTCTGACAGCCTTTATATAGCGGCTGTCAAAACAGGCTAACCAATCATAACTCTTAAATCTAACAGGCCCGTCCAACAGAGGGCCTCAATTCTGGAACACACTCAATACACAACAGTATAAATTAAGAAAAGTGATTTTCCAGAGAGTAGCTTATCTATTCCATGTTAATGCATAAAGGACCAATTATGATTTGAACAAGATGGTAAATAATTTGTTCTGGGTTTTTTACAAGAAGCACTATAAGATATAATTAGAGATGGATTGATTGATTGATTTGTCCATTCTCCTAGCCATAGAACAAAAATGCAATTCAGGAAAATGAGGAGGTGTTGTGCCAGGCATATTAGAAATTCCTGGTAGAAGCCTTGGTCCCAATACTATGGAGAGACTCGCCTACCAAACATCTCTGCTTTTGACATGTATATGACACAGGTGCAGACACAGCGCTAACATACGGGAACAATTTTCTGATTCATTATTCAAAGCCCTGGAGGAGAGTTGAAAAAAGATGTCCATAATAATGTGACATTGGTAAGAATTAACATTTTTTCATGAAGAACAAATATCGCTCAAGTGTTTTTCATAATATTCAATGATTAAACTTGGGCAATGAGGAAATATAATTTTTATATGTAATTCTTCTGTTCTTCTATTAGGTTTCACAGAATTTTAATTTTTATATCTCTAATGAAATCCCTAGGAATGCATTGGATTATTCATATATTTAAGCCTGCTCTTTAAAATGGGAAGCTATTTTGCAAAAGGAGCTAATTCTGACCAAGTTTAATTAGTTCCAAGCTATAAAGTTAGGGGGGAATGTCCTTTTGCTTAAGAATGTAGAGAATTGCAATCAATGGGATTTTCAGATATGTTAGTGGGACCACCAAGTTTCTATCTCAAGGATTGAATTTGCACATCGCATTAAACCATTCTTGATCTGAGTTTGGGCTTAGTGCAAATATGAATCCAGTTGTTGTGGTTTACAACCATGCTTTGTAAATTAATACAATATATAATTAAGCTTACAAAGGTTTATTTGATATGAATTCAATCCATGCACGGCAGCTTTATACCTACCGCCAAGTATTAATACCGTTATGCCTGAGTGTTTAAGAATGGTGATGGAAGTCATTCAGCTATTCAGCTTTGAAAAAGATAAAATGCAGGTGCCAGCTCTCCCTTTTGCTGCTTCTTCAGCTCATATAATTCCAACAATGATGGCAAATAGTTATAATGGGTGGTTGGGGTGGCTGTGAAAGTTTTTATACCTATACCTATACCTTTACCTATACCTATACCTATACCTATACCTATATCTATACCAGGGGTGGGTTCTACTTACCTTTACTACCGGTTTGCAGCAGGGCTGCGCATGCATGCTTGCTTCACTCGCACACCGCTCTTCTGCACATGCACAGGAATGTTTTGATGATGTCAGGGTCGGTGGGCGGAGCTTCCTGCCAATTTTACTACCGATTCTATAGAACCGGTGTGAACTGGGGGCAACCCACCACTGACATATGCATATACATATACATGTACATGTACATGTACAATACACACATAGACAGATATATAGATAGATATGGATAGAAACAGAAACAGAAACAGAAACAGAAACAGAAACAGATAAATTGGGTGAACAAATTTCTCCAGGGGAAAGCCAAACTATTCAATAATTTTTCAGGGATAGGACTTGTCTTAGACGTATCAGCAAGACTGCCACTAAAGTGCCGGATATAAAGAAACCCTAAATTTTGTATTCCTCTGGGATGTAAGAAGTGTGCGGGAGGTCAGAGGAGCTATAGACTACTGGACAGATTTTGTTTAAAGAAAGAGAAGACTATTGTTTTTAATGACTAAGCTTTGAATGTTGTTTGCCCTTTACGTTATAGCACTGTAACCTTTGCACTTCTAAAATATTTTTGAGCTACAGTATTGTGTATATTTTTAAGGGCAACCTAGTTATAAAACAAGGATATTTGATGCCTTTGATTACTATCCTACGTTTTTGGCATATTTGTGTTTCAGAATAGATTTCATTTTGTTTGTTTATTTATTTTTTTGAATGAATGCAATATTCAGGAGAAAATATAGAGCTAACATAAGTAACTAGTGCACCTGTTTGGTTAAGAACACGTCTTGACCTCCACCAACCAGCCTTTGTGCTTTTAATAGTCACATGTTTCCTGATTCAGAGAATATTTCTAGAGAGGGCAAATTGATCTGGGACTGAAGGAGTGTTGCAAGCGAGACAGAAATGGTCAGATGATAAATAGCTTTCCATAATACCCAAGGTTCATCCAGCTGCAGTTACCTACTTTTTTTTTCTTTGATTGATGGTGTTGATGTTCTAAATAGGCTTAAGATATGCCAAGTACAAAACCTATAACAAAGTCCATCAAGCTGACATCACAGATAGGCAAACAAGCCTGTTCCCAACATATAGTTATTCTAAGAAGGGTATTGCTGTTTCATATAACCTTGCAAGTGTTCATCTGGTTTCTGTCCAAGTTAGACAAAAACTATTTTCTGTTCAAGAATAAATGAGGGTCACTTAGGGTCTGTCTGAAGCTTCCAATTACTATAGATTTGCACTGAAACTGGACACCCTTTGGAGTTACTCTGCTTGATTTTTTAACAGAAATCAATATGGTATTTTTCTTCTGTTGTGTCAATGAAGCAAAAACAAATATGCAGTCAGAAATATGTTCCATTTTGCTTGAGAGAACTCTCATATTATCTAGCTTTTAAAACAACAATAATGATAGAAAAAACAATGAGACACAAAAACAAAATAGAAAATTGGCTCAGTCTTGAGTACCGTACCATCTTATTTATTTATTTATTTATTTATTTATTTATTTATTTATTTATTTGTCAGATTTATATGCCGCCCTTCTCCCGTAGGACTCGGGGCAGCTCACAACAATAAAACAACCTGACAATAGGTAAAGATTAAATAATATTAAAAACCAATTTAAAATCCCCAAATCCCCAAGTTAAAATCCACGGCAGATCAGGGAAGTTGCTGAAAGGGCCATGTCTTTAGGTTGGTGTGGAAGGTGCGGAGGTCGGGGGCCATCTGGAACCCAGTGGGCAACCCATTCCAGAGGGTTAGTGTGACCACAGAGAATGCCCTTATCCTGGGGACCGCCAGCTGATACTGTCTGGCCGAGGGGACCCGGAGGAGGGCAGCCCTATGTGAGCGCACTGGGCAGTGGGAGGCTGGTAGGAGGTGATCTTGCAAACACCCATGCCATGAAGGGCTTTATAGGTGAGTACCAGCACCTTGAAGCAGATCCAGAGGACCACCAGTAACCAGTGCAGCTCGTGCAATAATGATGTTATACGGGAGTAGCGGGACGCACCCATAACTACTTGCGCAGCCACATTCTGGACCAGCTGGAGCCTCCGGGCAGCCCCATGTAGAGGGAAGTGCACCCCAAGGGCAGCCCCATGTAGAGGGAATTGCAGTAATCCAACCGACAGATAATGAGAGCATGAGTGACCGTACGGAGGGCGTCCCTGTCTAGAAAAGGGCGTAACTGGTGCACCAGGCAAACCTGCGCAAATGCCCCCCTTGTCACAGCCATTAGATGGTCCACTAAAGACAGCCATGAATCAAGGAGGACACCAAGATTACGAACCCTTTCCGAGGGAGCAAGACACTCCTCTCCCATCAAAAGTGATGGGGGAGCTAGATCATGGGACGCCGGCATCCATAGCCACTCTGTCTTGGAGGGGTTGAGCCTGAGCCTGTGCCTGTTCCTACCCATCCAGACCCGTACCACCTCCAGGCACTTAGACATCATGGAAAGGGCATCCCTGGGTTGGTCCAGGGTGGAGATGTAAAGTTGGGTATCATCAGCATACTGATGATACCGCACCCCGAAACTACGAATGATCTCATATAGCTTCAGCAGCTTCATATAGATGTTAAAGAGCATATATATCTTTATTTATTGTTTCTCTAACAGATATATAATTGAAAGCAGCAATGTTTCAATTAATACTTGCATTTGTACAAGTTGTTCCTGTTACCAATAGATATTAGAAATAGTAATGTCATAACAGATATGAAGTCATAAATATTATATTAATAAATAATGAGGAAAAACAAGACATGTACTTTCTACTACAGTTGCATGGCTTTCCTTGACCCTGCCCTTTCTTTCTCCCCTTCTTCTACAAATTGTATCTTGTTTTCTTTGCTCCCTAAAGTTTCAGAACTGCTACCTATTTATCCAGTTGATTTAGGACAGAATTTCTGTTTACAATCTTTGACTATGAGTGTTTAGAACCTTTCCTTCATTCCCTGTGGCAAAATTGTGTATCTCCCCATCCCCCAAATTAATATTATATTTCATTCATTGAAGCCTCCTGTTAGCTGTTTACCCATTTCCTGATAAATAATTTCAGTTTATGTTGATCTTATTGAAATAAGTAGGACAAATTTAATTAAGAACAAGTTTTTATAATTTTACTTGAAAATGGACTTTGTTGAATTTAGGATTTATTTTCAAATAGAAATATTCAGTACTGTAACTTTGTTTTTAACAAGTAGACATAAGCTATGGTGTCATTTCATCATTAAAATATTTTATCCTCTCATACAAATACTTTTTTTGGTGGTGTGAAATTTTTTTCCAATGAAAGACAATGGAATATTTCTTGTACTTAATTGAGAAGCTTAGAATAAAGGTAAGAAGTTGATAATATTGTTTAACAGTAGTAAGTTCATGAATGTCACTGTCCATGGGAAAAACATTTATTTCTTAGAAACTATTGTTTCTGCTCAAATGGTGTTGCTGGGTTTTTTTGGCTGTACTGAAAAACCTGTTTGAGCACAGACATAGTGAGACAAAGAAATGCATCTACCAAATGTGAACAATGATAATTTCTGTCATTTCAATTTCCAACACTGAAACAATTATTTTCTGTTTCCATCTGAGTTAATTGGGCTCTTCAAAAGGATTTTCTTGAAGAAAAGAGTGAATCAGAAATTTGGAGTACCAAATGTAGATAGGCTTACCCAGCTGTGTTTATGTCAGTGATTAAAGTCTTACTGCGTTCTGACCCCATGCATTGAGATGGCTAACCACCTGAGTATGCTTAGCAGCCATTTACATTTGAGAGGCTTAGTTTCCCCATTTGGGTTTACCAGATGTCCTTTACATAGAGATGCTCAGAGAATGTCAGTGATACAGAGCAAAATTTTTATTGCAAATCCACACGATCCTAAGCATCTCCTTAGGTTTCCAGTTTGGGTGTAAAATTGGAATTTAGTCCCACCTATTAATTGATTTTCTTAAAGTAATGTAAAAAAGTTGGGTCCCAACCATGTCTGAAATATTACAATAGGAGCAGTGCAATCCTATACATTTCTCTGCAGGAATAAATATCACTAAATATAAGCACATTCATGCTTAACTGGGCAAGGGAATAGGATTTTAGGCTCAGTTATTTGCATTTTTCCTGAGAACACCTGTTGTACAGTTCTCTTTCCCCTTCAGACAAAAAGGCATACAATATTTTCATCTAGTGTCAAAACTCAGAATGAAAGTTTCCAGCAGGCTTAAAATTAGATTTAAATTTGCTTAGATGCAAGTATCTGCCTGAACTGCATGGGAACCAAGGGAAAATAATTTATTGCGTTTATGCATCATACTATTCACTCTGGTGAATAGTATAACTGAATCACACCCACTGGGTGTTGAAAGTCAAAAGACTTTGGCCATTGATTTCAATGAATATATTTCAGTTTACATATTTGTATATCTAGATCTATGAATCTTTACCTTCAACAGCAGCTAGAGGATGTTAATTCTTGTAAAAACAAAAACAAGAGAATTATGAAGTACTATTCTAGATTATCCTGCATAGATTTCTTCAATACCCTGTGCAATTAAATTATCACAATGGATATCATAGAATTCAAATTGCACTGCAAAGTTGTATTAATATGTAACAACTATACTATTGTAACTTAGCTCACTTGTGCAATGACTTCTGTCACAATACACACTGCTAGCCAAAAGTTAGGAATCACTAATTTCTCATGCTAATCCTTTGTCTTATTACAACTTGTTTAATAATAGGTAAAGTCCAGTAATATCCAACTCTAGGGCTCAGTGCTGATCTCTGTTTCTTGGCTGAGGGAGTCAGCATTGTCCAAAGGTACTTTCCATGATCACTTAGCCAATATGGCTAGACACCAAAGGCGTACAGAAGGCTGTTGCCTTCCACCAAAGTGGTATCTATTAATCTACTTTCATTTGCATTATTTCGAACTGTTGGTGTGGAAGGAGCTGGGGAAGGAATGGGAGTTCAGCCCATTCACAGCACTCAGGTCTTGAACCCTCTCTGTCAGCTTTCCAGCTGATAAGCTCAGTGTTTTTAACAGCTGAGCCATTGCTCATGGGGTGGGTTCTACTTACCTTTACTACTGGTTTGTAATGGGAGCACGCTCGCACCCACGCTTCACTCTTGCGCTTCTGCGCATGCGCAAATTGTCAATTATGACGTCTGGGCAACTGAGCGGAGCCTCCCGCTGCTTTTACTACTGGTTCTAAAGAACCGGACAGAACTGGGAGCAACCCACCACTGCATTGCGCCCCAATAATAATAATAACATTGAATTTATATGCTGCTTTACTCCCAGCAACTCCCAGCACAAATTACAAATTGTTAAAAGCATTTTAAAACAAAAAATAACACAAAAATTGCAACAACCACGCAAAGCAAAGAAATATGGAGAAAACAAACATGGATGAAAGCAAGGAAAAGGAAGGAAGGAAAGGGGCACACATTATCCTTGCCATAAGCCTAGGCAAAGAGCAAGATCTTCAAGACCCTTCAACACACCACTAGCGTGGAGGCTGTTCGAATCTCAGGAGAAATCTGAAACTCAGATTTCAATTTCAGAATAAAGCACAAATGGCTGTGCTCACAGACCTTCATAAACAAACCATATTTTGCAAGCCACAAGAGGTACTGTAGTTCAGAGGATAGGCTAAATGAAACCCAAACACATTATGTAATGTTTTCTACTTAATGAGTGCAAAATATATCTTCCTCCTCATGTCCCAATTAGCATAGTTATAGCAATCCAGATTTGTGGGCACCACAAGTTTGGAGAAAATACATATTGCACAGAGTGGGCCAGGGTACTACAGTAGGTGAGGCTCTCCTCCCTCTACATTGATCCACCAGTATAACTGCAGAGGAGGAGGAAAAGGAATGCTTGGTTTATTGTGCCAAACCCTTTAACTGAGGTAAATATGATGCCTTCCAATAGTTTACAGCCCTTGCTGCAGGCAAGGTAGCTAGAAGAATGGAAACTACATAGCTGTGACCTCAGACATGGAAGAATCCACCTTTTCACTCTCCACCATTCACCTACTACAAACAAAAGCTCCAAGTGTCAGGAGAAGTCAGCTCAGAATTGCCCTTTACAAAAACATTGGCATAATAAGGGTTGGTTCCACTTTAATGGACACATCCAGAGCTTTTGTGCACGGAGCACAAAAGATGTCTGATGTAAAAGGTTCATCATTTATTCTAGGTCAGCCTTACCTTTACCAGATTTCCTCTTCGACTGGCATAAGAAAGCTGCCTAAAATAAAATATTTTTTAAAAAAAACAAGCTACAAGCGTCCGATTAAAGTGACAATAAGAACAGCAAAAAGAAACAAAGAAGTATACATGTGTGAAGATGTGTTTGTGAGAGAGAGAGGGAGGGAGGGAGAGAAAGAGAAAGTGTGTGTGTGTGTGTGTGTGTGTGTGTGATTTCATTTTGTTCAGGCAGCAAGAAAGTCTGTTGTCACTCAGAAGTGTCAGTGGCTCAGGTAGAAATTATTTAAATAAGGAAGATGGTAACCTATCAAGTAGGAAGGAGAGTGCGAATTTATCTGATTCAGGAGAGCCAGGTGTGAAATGAAAATGAAGTGGAACAAGCAAAAAGAAAAAAAAAAGAATTGTTCTGCATTCAAATACTCCCAGATTGTTATCAGCCTTGGTCAGCTGCTGCAGGGCTTCTGCCTCACCTTGCTAAACCTTTGATGCCAGACACCCACTGTGACCTGAGCATTTCTCCCTCTTGGTTTTCCCATTGAAAACATTGCACAGCAGGAAGAGAACTATGGATGGTAGGGATGCCTTTGATGGATTCTTGTTTTTCAAAACGACCCCTGTTGCATTGCCACAAAGTATCATTTTTATCTTATTATAATTATTTTATTATAATTCCAAAGGACTGCAGTTCGCCCATCATGCCTTTTTATCAACAGACCAATCTCTCCTTTCCCCATTGTATCCAAACGGAGGCACTCAAGACTGCGTATTACCTTGTTACTAAAAATATATTTACTGTATTTTGGTCAGATTAATGAAAAATGATCTCAGGAGTTTTCTTTATAAAAAGTAGCAATGAAGTAGTTTACTGAGAATATTGTAGCAATTGCCATGGACTTAATGATATTATAGGGACCATCTTTAAAATAAGCACACATTGTGTTTGGGAATATTTGACATATTCTTGAGAAAATGAAACACATAATTAGAACAGTAAGTAGCATACTGCTTCACAGTGCTTTACAGCCCTCTCTAAGCAATTTACAAAGTCAGCATATTGCCCCCAACAATCTGGGTCCCCATAATATAAATATATAATACATAATGTATATATATATATTACATAATATAAATATAAATAAGCATTAGCAACAATTTATGTGCCTACCTACCTCATTCACAATTATAAAATAAGCTCAAAAATGAAGTGAGATTACTACTGTGGATAATTGTAGGATCTGATAAGCCATATTTGCCAACTTACAGACTTTGCTCCATTCACTGCTACTGAACTCATGGTCATTTTGGAAATGTTTGCCCTGAAATACAGCCAGAGTTATACTTCTGAGCCTGACCTCAACCATGCAATTGACCCAATGCGTCATACTGCATTCATTAGAAAAGATCCTATCAAAGAATAGCTGGGCGAATTAAAGACTGGCACCCAGGCAAAAATCTTAATTCCCAAATTCTGTAAGATAGCGCTGTAAGATAGTTTTACTTCATTCAATGTGAAAATATGGCCACCATTTAATTATTGCCTTGTTATGAATTGTCACACTATGTCAGAGGTGCTGGAGTAGCCAAAATCTCCTTACCCCTCCTTCACACAAAATTGCTAGTAATGCCCCCACCCCATCCATATTTTCTGTATAATCTGCTTTAATAATCTGAGTAGTTCCTATCAGAAGGGGATAATGTCAAGCCACCTTTCTCCTTGAAAGAGCATTGTGGTAGCTTAAGCAAGGAGGCATACCAAGAAAGAATTTCTGAAAATGAGGAAATGGTCTATCTAATAGCTCTAACGAATCAGAGAGTTTTAAGGGATGTAATATTTTGTCTGGCATTTCAACTATATTGCAGCTAAATCAGGAATAAATGACCCAGCTATCAAGCACAGATAGTCCTGTTTAAAAGTTCCATAAACCAGTCAAGAGCATTAAGTGGTGGACATCCATGTGGTTGCTGTTGTGGTACTTACAGTTATTATGGAATATATTTTCCTGCAAAGAAAATTGCAGTTTTGAACTTAGCATTCTGTAGGATGCTAAACTCTGCTTTAGACGGCCTGAAAAAAGCTAAGTAGAAATTTAAAACTCAGTCTTTAATCAATCTGCCTTCTGCTTAGCAGTTTTCCAAGTCTGCTCATATGATATAAAAAAAGAGTTTTTCTAACTAAACTTAATTTTTTTTCCCTGAACAAACACAATTAGTTGGATTCAGCAAATCATATTTTAAAGTATTTTACAAGGTAGTAAAACAGCAAAATGCTTTTATCTATAGAATATCTTAACACTGAAAATTAATACACCCTTCTCCTTTATACTATTATTACACATACCGATACACACTTTAAACACTGACAATTACAAATCCCAACAACAGCTACCTAAATGTACTAATATTAGAAGATAAATGAATTAGGTCATACCAATTCTCTCTCTCTCCCTCTCCCTCTCCCTCTCCCCCTGCCCTCTCTCTCTCGCTCTCTCTCTCTCTCACACACACACACACAAAAAAAAAAAAAA
>JANHZT010001965.1:41300-51413 GCA_032468215.1 Stegonotus admiraltiensis | reverse complement strand
TTTCCGTAGTATAGATGGATTGTTTATGACTCCTACTGGAGCTTTATTCCTCCGAAGTTGCCTGTCTAAGACCGCTGCTTCCCAATCCACATCCTGGGCTTAACTGGACTTCTCCAGAGCAGCTTTTTGCACAACTTCAGGAGCGGAGTTTCACACACCAGGAGCGGAGGAGCACCAGAAGAGCCCAGTCTAAGGGACGAGAAGGTCTCTTTGGAAGTTTCTCCCTCAGCAGGTGCCGGTCAATGGGAAGGCAGATACACACAAGCATACCCACGCTTACCAACCAGTCATAAAATCGTGTCTCCTTAGAGACCGCCCGACCTTCCTATCTGCCCACTCTAACCGGTGAAGAATGTTCCCTATAGGGAAGCCTGTCTGAATCGACCGAGGGTGGATTTAAGGCGATGCGACCCTCCCAATCCAGATTATCTTCCAGGAAAGCCTTGGTTTGGACTGAATTCTCTCCCTGTAAGCTACCTGGAGCCGCGCACCTTTGTAGATATGAGGGGCCACCCATCTCAGGACTTTCGGCAGTTCTACTTGGTTCTCCCCCTCCGCCCCGCCTCCCCCGCCCCAAACTCGCACTCCAAGGTCGGCTGCCTTGGTGAGAGGAGGGGTGGCCCTGTGTCCGGTCGTTCCTCGAACAGACAGATAGAGGCTGCCTCCGGTTCTTCGGGTCTGGCAGAGCGCTCCCGGCTTCTCCAGGCAAAGGGCTGCCGCGAATGATATCCTTGCGAGGTGGTGCCAAAGCGAGAAATCATCCATCATGAAAAGCCCCTTTCGTCACACAAGCAGGATGCCCCATACTGAGAGAATTAATGGCTAGAGCCCTGGGCATCCTTCAAATTATGAACCTTGAAACCACTGAGCCATTTATCAGAAGTCAATGGAGATTCTCGGAGTGCTGAATATAATGACAGCTACATACAGTTGTGCAAAAGGACAGTCACTATAATTAGACACAAAAGCCAAGACTACTTACCAATATACCAGCGCCGGTTTTTTGTTGAGTAACTTCCACGCTCAGTCAGTCTTCAGAATGGCTTAAAACCGATCAAGTCTTGTCATTTTCTACCATTCGCATTGTTACATTTGGAGGGGGAAAAATGTTTTTCTTTTCTTTTTTTTCTCCCCCTCCCCGTGCCTACTGTGAAACTTTGGGTTCAGCTCTCCCCAGGATCAATTGTGAACAAAGCCCCCAGCTGCAGTGCCATCCAATTTGAAGCAGACATTGGGGACAATTTAAGGTTTTTATCCATAAGAAGGTTTTTTTCCCCATTCTCTTAAATGCAGCCATAATTAGAGTAATTTTTCATGTAGCCCGCTGATTACAGCGTTTTTACCGTCAAAGATAATTACCTGTAATTTTCTTCCACTTTTAATACTAAAAAGCCATCTTTATTTAGATTCAGGAACAGGAAAGGCGAAACAAAAGAGGGAAATTATTCTGTTATTCATACACAAATTGCAGAGACATAGGACCTAAAATTGAAAATTAACCAAAATTATAATGCTAGGAAGAATGGAAGAGAATTCTGAGGTACAGCTGGTTGTGGGGTTCACTGACTGGTTCTGATTTGTGTTAGGGGGCAAAAGCTATTGAGCATTTAAATCAAGGGTATCCACGCCTGTCATAGATGAGCCAGCTATCCCGTCCCCCAAGTTTTCCTGATGAAGAATAATCTTGAAAACCAGATGAGCCACAGAGAAAATGGGGAAGCAAAGCCACGAACCCGGGGAAGAGAGGTTTCACAGCACGCTACCTCTGCCATGGGTAGGCCTCAGTGCTAGATAAATATAACTATGGGATCAAGATGATGCAAGATGCAAATCTCATCCTAATGAAATTAGGAAATCACTCCCTGCTTATAAGACTTATAACGCTCTGCACCCCGGCCTTTCACCGGTTTCATGCAACATTGTTGGTTTATTTCACCTCAACTGGTTGCTGATTGACCCATCCAGGCACCAGTAACACCCCACCCCCAGCCCTAACGCGCCACACTCCATTGTCAGAAGCAGCCTATTTCGTCCAAAATAGAAGGGTATTCTAGGTAATATATCAGGTTAGCTCATTTAAACCAGTGGAGCCAGTCATAAGCTCCCATCCCCCCGCCCCCTGTGGGGTGGAAATGAAAGAAAAGGATGTGCACCTTTCCCCTGCCTTTGCTCCTCACCCGACTAAATTTCTTTAGAAGTGTGTATGTGTGAACAATAGAATTGGCTTCTTTTATAAAAGGGCTGTTTTTTTAAGGTCAGCAAGACCGGATACAGGACCTTCTGCACTGGGCCTTTGGCATCAAGAATTCGGTGAGGTTCAGATTCTACCCATCCAGTGGATTCTGAGACTGCCACTCTGGGAGAGCCAGAGGGGGAGCCAGGGACCCATTAAAGGGATGGTAGAGTAGGGCAAACCTGCCAGTCGACTAGAACATAGAAGGCTTCTCAAGAACAGAATTTTTCCTGCTGTCCATCAGCAGCTTCTTTATATCCCACTCTAGCCTCCTCCCCATCCGGCGAAGCCTCTCTTGGTTGAATCAAGGTCCCTTTCTAATTCCAGAATTCTTCTGAATATGAAGGGACGGTCGTGAAGAAGGTTCAGTGGCGCTTGAGAGCTGGGGGTGGGGGAAAAATGGGTCTTCTATTGAAATCGAAGGCAAAATTGCCCTGGAGAATCCGGGTTGTTCTTATTAAATGTTTCCTTAGAAGCATTCAATAAATCTCTGAAATCTGGGATGCGGGAGCGGAGAGAGGAAGGTGACCCAGGCCTACTGATTTTGCCCAAGCCAGATTCACTGAACTTTCCAACAACGACAACAACAACAATAATAAAGACTTCTGCAATCTGATGAACGTGTTTTACCAACCCGATTCTCTGCCACCTGGTCTGATGACCTCATCCATAAGAAGAGGCCTTTAACTTTCGTCTAACAGAGGACAAAAGGTTTTCGGGCCAAGAGAAGAATACAACAAGCAAAAAGGTTGCTGGAATAAGTGGCAATGGTTTCCCACTCAGAAGTCTCAAAGGAGGAGTAGAAAGAAAATGCAGTTTAAGAAGAGGAATTGGGATTTCAGCATCTTCAAAAGCATCTGAATGAGTGGGGCGGGGAGGGGGGAAAGCAGGAGATAACTGAGAATTTAAGAAGTAAAAAAGAGGGTCCGGTATGATAGCTCTAGATAACCCTGTTTCTAAACACATTTGGCTGGGAGAAAAATCCTAGTGGAATTTAGAGCCTGATATTAAGGATGCCTAAAAAAACCCAAACCCAGTAGGATTTACCTTAAATACATTCGCAGAGCATTGAAACTATGAGAAAGCTGTAAACATGCTCCATACACAGTCGCGCACGCGTGCACCTATGCGCGCACACACACACACAGGCTCTCGGAGGATTCGATCTTTTACAGTGGGGCTACTCAGGATTCGAGCTGGCAATGCGGATCAGGAATATAAGCCTTCATAGAACTGTTAGAGAAGTGGCAGCTCCTGAGCATACCTCTCTCCCTTGCTACCGAACTGACTCTCCCTTGCTACCGAAATCATAGTGGCCTCCTCTTGTCCGTTTTGAGGCGCCTTATTCCTCTCCCCAATACTCGCCTTCCCTCCCCCCACAAATCCATATTGACTGCGCTGGCAGGAATGAACCGGGGTTTACTCAATTAACCCAATCGCCTGCATTCGCACGACGCGCTGAACCATCAACTCACCACGTAGGCTGGATTCTCATGGCCCTAGTCTCAAGTGTGGTTGGCTGGTTCGGGCTTCAGTGGGTCGTGGGAACGCAGCCACTTGTTCTGAACACCACGTGAATCGTGGACTCGCATTGTCGAGTCAGCGGAGCGGCCGGCAGAAGACTGCCTGCCCGAGGCACCCAGCTTGATCTCCTAAAGTCCCAATCAGGGAAGAAGGCAGGCGGGCAAACAAACCACAGAGAAATGCTCCTTGTCCTCACTTGACTCGGTAAGGTCTACTTCGGAGAAAGGAGCAGCCACAGGGCTGCTAAATAACTACTCTTTCCTTTCCTTTCCTTTCCTTTCCTTTCCTTTCCTTTCCTTTCCTTTCCTTTCCTTTCCTTTCCTTTCCTTTCTTTCTTTCTTTTTTAAAAAAGAACAATAACCATCATTTCTATATAATGGGAAAAAAGCTGAAGGAATCATGCGAAGTCGAAAGAAGGCTTAAAAATCCCAAGAAACCTCACCCAATCGAGACAAACAACTTACCCCTGTGCAAACCTGTTAGGCAGAGATGAGAGTCTAAGGAAATCTAGAGTGAAAAGAAGCAGTGGAGGATATATATTTTTTTCCTGTGTTTCAGGGCAGAAGCTCTTTCTCTAGATTCTTGGTTGACTGAGCAGATCCAGGTGTGAAATTGTTTGCACACCCCAGCACCTCTTATATTGCCAGCAAAATTAGCTGTTATTACTGTCACTGTTTAGTGATGGTTAGCTTGATAAAAAAAAAAACCGCTGTAATCAAGACCTGGCGCATCTTTGCAAATTACGGATAATTGTAAACGTCCAGATTATGATAATAGCATCCTAATCCAGCCTGCAATATAATTATTACAGAGTGTTACATCTGAAACTGTCCAGTAGGGCTAATTCGGCCATTATTTAGACCTCTTCCCCCTCTCCTCTCTCCCCCCCTCTGCTACCAATGGGTTGCTGAGCAGAAAATGTACAATTGTAATTTCACGGGGCACTCAATGTGTAATGATAGAGGAAGAGGGGGAAAATACAAAAGTGAAATGCGAACGGGAGCGATTAAATCAAAACGTGGAGGGCTGCGAGAAGGGGGGAATATGGGCTGATACAGAGCAGCAGAAGAAGAGCGAGAGTTAAAAACCGAGCAAATCAGGGGTCCGAGGCTGGGCTGGGCGATTGGAGCTTTGTTGTGGAATCACCAGAGACAGGCAGCAGTGGTTTTCCGGAGACGCGCCCGCGCCGAGCGCCTGAAATCCTCCACCGGAGCTCAGTTCCGGATATATCACGCAAGGGAGAACGTTTCTGCAGGCTTCGGATCCTTTTCCTCGCCGGCCCTGAGCCAAAATCACCTGCTTCCACTGAGTCAAACCTGAACTCAGGACTATGGATTCCAAATGGAACCTTCCTGGATCCCAAGAAGCCTGGTCAGCCCGGCCCTGCTCAGGTGCCTCTCCTCCCCCGTCATTTCTCCGATAGAACCCTTGACTTTTGCCCCAAAGCCCTTACTCTGACTGCCCCACTGCATAAAAACCCCGTTGGGTTAGTTCAGGCTCCAGCACGCTGCCTCTCAAGGCGGACAGGCAGACACCCCAGGAAACGTTCAAGGAAGACAGGAGAGCAAAAATACCCCTTCCTCAGGCTTCTTGGCCCCAGCGGAAAACTTTACAATGCAAATATGATTACCGTGGACTGTCATAGATCCTTGCATTCGCCAGATACACTGTAATTTCAAGAAGGGGCTCTATTTCCATACCTAAGCGGATCGCAGCCTGACCCTCTAGTACTGTTTAGGATTAGACCGTGATAATCCAGGGATTCGGTTTTATTTAAGGCAAATACGGGCATTGGAACAGTGGTATCTATTGTTCGCCTGGGCGGTGTATTATCCTTGGAAAGAATGTCCTTGAGATTCAATCTCCACGTTCCAAAGACCCGTTTTCCTTCTGCAAATTATCTCATTGGACGAACCCTCAGGAGCCCAATGGGCAATTATCCGGGCAAGGTCTTAATTGCAATTAATTAAACAAAGCAGCTTGCTGGAGATTACAGTTCTCTTCTATTGTCTGGGGCACTGAGTAAATGCGGAATGCAAAGACTATTTCGAACCATCAAAAGAAGGTACTTGATCTAACCACCACGTTTTACATACTTACACATTTTCACATGCAAACACCGCGAACCTGAGCCAGTTAGATTTGCAAAAAGCTCCCATGAAGTCAAGGGCTTAACGATGAGGATATTTAAGAAAGAACATGAATGAAAGAACATTGCCTTTCTTTTTTCCTAAGCAGGTTGCTAGGAAGGCGATGTTACTGGACCTGACCCTTACGATTAGTGTCTAAAACCGAGAGGGTCACTCTTACCGGGAGCCGGAGAGAATGAGACCTAGAGAATTTACAATTTATAGGCTGGTAAAAGTGTCAGATACATTCTCGCCTGAATTAAGTGTAGGAATGAATCGTTTTATAAGTGAAAATGATGTGCGGGGGCCGAGCCAAGGCCTGGTGTTCTTGGAGTCGGCATTGGGATCAAACAATTCGATGTTATGTCGCCACCTTTCCAACTTCTTATGGGGCTCTGGCGGCCGCCATTGAAAAAGAAGTGGTGGGGTGGCATTTGTCCGAGCTCCTCTGATCTTTTTGTTGCTGGTGGGCTCCAAAATTCGGCTTCTAATGAGATTCCCTGCTTCTTGCATTCCTTAAGGACGCCCCACGCCTTGGAGCTGCCCTTCTACCTTAGACGGAGAAGGAAAAAGGAAGAGTCTTTCAGGATGCGTCCCAAGGAGAGCCTGCACGGTTTTTGACCGCAACGCCGATGCACAGACGGGATACCTGAACTTGGGGGAGGGGGGGTTGTTTCCCAGAAATAGCGCGGTGGGCCTGAGTGGAATGCTGGCAAAACACAGCTGGAAGGGGAGACGGACCATGGTGGTGGCTTCGGATCCTTTCCTTGTCGCTTCTGCTTCTTCCCACCTTTTGTTGCCTTTGGGTCACCAGCTAAATAACGCCCCTACCAGCTAAATAACGCCGCGGACCGTCTGGCAGAACACGAAAATTGACTTCTGCCAAATGGATCGCCCTCCGGCCTGGAGAAAGTGAAGGTGTGTTTTGCTTTGATTGAAAGTCGTCACTACCGGCGTTTTGTTTGCTAAAAAAATCGGTCTGGGGCGAGGATAAGATCTCAGGAGGGTAGTTCTGGCAGATGATTATATTAATATTAAACTCGGCCGGGTTATGAGAAGGAAGATGAGGAGGAGGAAGATCACTCCTGCGTCTGCTACTGCGCAAATCAGCTTCCCAGCGTGCGCACACCCGTGTGCGCATATGCCCACGCCTTTGTCCTCGGGGCTGACCCACGAAGCACACAACCGAATTAAATCTAGCTTAGTTGCCTGGAGGAAGGAGGTCTGCACCTTTGCTACCGCTCGCCAGGCCTTTTCCAAAGTGATAAAGCCTAGACACTTTTTTGAAAGTCGCCCTGCCTCCTTTCGCTTTACCAGCCCAGAAGGAAAAGTGTGGGCCTAAGATTCTTTGATGATTGTTTTAAATAAATAAACCCGAAACTGGAGGCCTCCAACTGGTTGGAACCTCGACACTTGCAGCCTATTTGGTCGCGGTGGCTGGGAACAATGGGTTCAGCACTCCTATTAGATGGCTGATCCAACCTAACTTTGCAGAAGGCCACAATCTGGTGGAAACCTCCTTCGGTACGTTTTTTAAGCATATAGGATGAACGTATCTGCCTAGAAAACCTTCCATCGTTGTAAAGGCCAGTGTTTTTCTAGCGGGTATAGAGTGGGATTAAGCCTTCAGCCCTTTCCCATAATTGAAAGGCATTCGAAGTGGGACTTCAGTGGAACGGGAAGGCTGTAGGGAGCACCTTAGCGCGAGGGAGAGAAGGCATATCCCGAGCCATTCGAGTCAAATACGCAAAGGAAGCCAGGGAGCGTCCCGCTAAGGGCGAGGCGAGCGCGGAGAAAGAGAAGCCCGTTCTATCCCTGCGCCGGCATAGCCCCGACGTTGCCGGGCGGCGAGGCGAGCGGATCCAACCGAGAACTTTCCTAGCTGCAGACGAGTCGTGCGGCGTCGGGAGAGCGCGTGACCTTGCGTGCCTCGTCCCGGGAGCGCGCGACGAGCTGCTGGGTGGATGCGCCTGTGGGTGTCCGGGGGGAGGGAGGGAAATGGGGGTGAGCGGGATAAGCGGGGCGCGAGCTCGGACATCCTTTCTTCCTCTCAGACATCTTTCCCGATCCGTGCAAGGGCCGCCCTGTGATTGGCGGAGTGCAGGAAACGTCACGTAGTACGGCAGCGGCCTGTGCCGAGGGTGGTGCCGGCGATACGTTGCTTCCCTCTCTAGCTTCTCCGTTTCTGTGCTCTCTTTCATGCAGCCGGGGGAGATCGCAGCAGCGGCAATCGGGCCCTGCCAAAGGTGCAGCTATGGTCGGCGTCTTCTCCTACGAGAGCCTGGTCCATGCCATGGCTGGAGCAGTGGTAAGTTGGTTGCGGAGGAAGCGGGTGTAAGGAAGACCCGGAAGTGAGGGGACAGGATTTGGCTGGATTATCGGAAGGCACGGAGATGGAGGGGTTTGTCCCCCCCGCCTTCGGTGCATTGGGCTAGAAAAATAAACTGCTGTTAGCTTTTGAAAGTTGCCCTCCTAATTTTTGTCTCGGCGGGTGCCTGTTAGTCTGAACTGTCATTCTAAGTATTTGTTATGGACTTATTTATTATTTACTGTTACGCTCCGTTTGCAGAGGAGCTTGAAGAGCATAGGTTATCAATAAAAACACTGCCGCAGAAGTAAAGATTGCATTTTTCGTTCTGGATGGTTTCATAAAAAATGAGTTCAGCTTTAAATGATATGCAAAAGTTTATTGCAGTCTTTAAAGGAAGGCTGACACTTTCAAGGTATACTTTGTTTTCTGCCATGACTTATTTGTGAAACTAATAAGGCAAGATACAGACAAATAAATAAATAAATAAAATGTAACATTGTTAATTGTACAATACATTGGATTAAATGTTCACTTGTCTGTTTTCGCCTAATGGCACATCTGTTTATCAATGACTAGGGTCCAGCATCTTGTCAGGATTGCCAATGTTTCTTACTGAACCTGAAATTTGACTTGGTGGATGACATGGCTTTCGTTTTAGATGCCACTTTAAATTTCTCTCATCTAGAAAATAATATTTCTATTTGTAATTTCAATGTACACTAGTTTCTCTTCAGATCCATTGATGATTATGTCTTATCAAATTGGTGCCAACTCTTAGCATTCATATAGTTTTTCTTCAAGAATTCAGGTCTATAACCTGAATAGAAAAAGGTCCAGTATTATGGGATTTGTTATTTCTTATTATTCATCATTTTTTAAAAAAAGTCTAGGAACTTTAGTACCAAGGCTGACTCAGACTTTTATCCTGAGCTCAGTAAAATGAGGACCCAGTTTGTTGGCAATATGCTGACTCTGTAAACCGCTTAGAGACGGCTATAAAGCACTGTGAAGCAGTATATAAGTCTAAGTGCTATTAGCGTTTTGTCCTAATAGCTTCTAGGGTTACTTGTTTAATACACTTTATCAAAACATGCCAGTTAAAAGGATTTTTAATATTAGTTTTTATTAATATATATATTAATATTTCATAGTACAAAAATCAGAAACTGCAAACAGTTTGCAGATCAAATGGATTATTGTTATTTATGACTGTTTTAATATCTGGATCATTGTAATAAAACATGTAGTGTACAATCCAAGAATCAACATAGATGGTACATCTCTTTATTATCAGTGGTCCAGATTAAAAACATAATCAGGTACAGTATTCACCGTATTATAATCTCTTCTACTAGAGTAAGTTCAGAACTCTAAATAAAGCATGCTGTCAGTGTCATATGTAATCCACTATGATGAGTTCTTTTTGGTAAATGCTACATCCAGAAAAGGTATAATTTTTCTTCCCTTTGTTACAAGGGATTTTTTAATTATACCAATACACAGTGATCCTTAAACAGGAAGTATGATACTTCCTTATTTCTTACCTATGACCCTATTTTTACATATCCGGTGTATCTAAGGATTTTTATGTATGGGTTCTATGAATATTCATAAAATCCTTGTTCTTTCTTCCCCCTTCTCCTTTACATACAGATTTGAATTACTAATATCTATGAAAAGATATTGCAATGGTTAGCTATATTTTGGGCTGCTCTCTCAGCTGTAGAGACTGCTGGGCAAATTCATTAGTTGCAATTATAGCCACCTCTTAACCAAACTTTAGGTACATTAAAATAACTGTCTGGTTTGGTTCTGCAACCCAACAAGACAGACACAGACGATAATTAGAACTGCAGAAAAAACAATTGCTACCAACCTGCCTTCCATTGAGGACCTGTATACTGCACGAGTCAAAA
>JANHZT010001965.1:11044-27240 GCA_032468215.1 Stegonotus admiraltiensis | reverse complement strand
AGAGGAAGAGAGAGAGAGAGAGAGAACAAAAGGGGAGGGGGGAGAGACAGGAGAGAGAAAGAAGCAGAAAGGGGGAGAAAGTGTGGAGAGAGAGAAAGAGGCAGGGGGGGAGAGGGATTGGGGGACAGATAGAATTATTAGATCTTTGCTTTCCAGGTCCCATCCTGTCTGTTTGTCTGTTTTCATTATGGTGATTGGGATTGGAATTTCTGTTATTAAGCAAAGCAATTGTAAATGCAATGTCACATGACTGCATTGCATAGTGACAGCAATCACAGCAATTTCCCGCCATTTTCTGAAAAGAAAAACAATGGCAAAATGGTCAGGAGTTCCCAGTCATGACAAGCCTTTCCTTAGGCAGGTCACAAGCAGGCCAGCAGGTGGGTGAGTGGTCCTGTGCAGTGGAAGGCAGTGCTGCAGCATGGTGTGAGTGTGGCAATGCTGGGAAGGCAGCATAAGTGCAATCAGGCTGATGTCTACCTGCCTACCTGTGGCCTGCACTTGTCTTGCCACCTGGAGGCTCCTCAAGACAAAAAGTGACAGGAGTAGGAGTAACTTTCCAGAATGATTTGCGAACTTTTCTGTTGGCTTCCCCATTGAGATTGCTAATGGTGAACATATGACTACAAGATGCTGCAAAAAGTAATAAATGTGAGCTGGTTTCCAAGCACCCATATCACAGTCATGTGACTGCTGGGTTGCTGGGATGGCTGTAACTTTGAGAGCCAGCTATACAGTATGTACTAGTTGTTCAGCACTGTCATAACTTCGAATGTCTGTGGAGATTCTCGGACATCCAGGTTATGGTTGTCCAAAGGTGCTTTTTCAGGAGGCAACTGGACTTTCTAGTTCTTTTTTCTTTGAAGACATTTTGCTTCTCACCCAAGAAGTTTCTTCAGCTCTGACAGGATAGTAGGGAATGGAAGGATTTATATTCCTTGCAGACAGCTGGTCATTGGCATCCTTTTAGAGGTTCATTGAGGCACTTGGGGGGTTTATCTGTGTCCTCAGGGTCACCTGAGTAGTGCTCCTGTTTGGAGACTACAGGAACCTGTCTATTATTTCTGCCCCAGCCATGTTTGGGATAGCTGAATACCATGTCTCCTTCTGATCTCTTTTCTCTAGGCTGAATATATCTATATCTTTAGCCTGCCCAATAAGAGTCCTGTATCATTTGGATTCTTGACTCTTACTTAAAGAATAGTTGGCAGTTGTGGCTAGGAGAGCCTTTGTATAACTACATGTTATTTGCTGGTTTTGTCACTTAGGCCCTGGTCCTCTCGCACCTGGATATTACAGTATGCTCTACCTGGGGCTTCCCTTAAAGACTATTTGGAAGCTACAGTTGGTGCAGAATGGAGCTACAGGGACAGTCCTTCAGGGTCCATGTAACACTGCTGTTGAGGGAGCTGCACTGATTGCTTCTGGGTCCGATTCAGCTGTTGGTTACTACCTTTAAAACCCTTTATGGCAGTGTCCATAAGGAACTATCTCATCCCAGTGGGATGCCCCACTGAGGAACTGTCTCATCCCAGTGAGATGCCACCCCCCTCCATGCTGACAGAAAGGGCATTCCTCAGATTTAGTCAAGGAATTCCAGCTGATGGGGTCCAGGAGAAGAGTCTTTCCAGCTGTTGTTCCCCATCCCCTGGAACATTTGCCCCTCAAGATGAAATCTGCCCCAATCCTATTGGTCTTCTGGAAGAGTGTGAAAACTGTTTCTGCCAATTGGGCTGGGCCTCCAATGGAGGAGTGCCATATTGGAGGTGATTAATGGACTGAGAGAAAATTCTACCTCCACCTTGTTTGTACCTTGTTCCTCCCTTTGCCATCTTTGTTAATTGTAATGTTAATATTTATTATCTTATTATCTAAATTATAATGTTTTAATGTTTTATCTCACGTTTATTTTGTTGTAAGCCACAAGGCAAGATGGGCAGCAAATACATTTAAGAAATAAAGAAATAGAGAAACACAGATTCAGAGGCTTGTTCATTAAATCAATCACTGCATATTAAAAAAAATATGCAGAATGAAATTCAGGAACAACTACAAGCAGCCCTTGACTTACAGTAGTTCATATAGTGACCATTCAAAATTACAACGGCACTGAAAAAAGTGACTTATGACCGTTTTTCACAATTACAACTATTGCAGCATCCCTACAGTCATGTGATCAAAATTCAGATGCTTGGCAACTGACTCATATTTATGACGGTTATAGCGTCCCAGGGTCATGTGATCACCTTTTACAAACTTCTGACAAGCAAAGTCAATAAGGAGGCCAGATTCACTTAACAATTGTGTTATTAATTTAACAACTGCGGGGATTCATTTAACAACTGTGGCAAAAAAAGTCGTAAAATGGAGCAAAATTCACTTAACAACTGTCTTGCTTAGCAACAGAAATGTTGGGTTCAGCTGTGGTTGTAAATTGAGACTACGTATACTATTGAAAGAATGAAGTAGAGCATTTAATTTGACATTAAATTAGAATAGATGCCTGTGTCCCACACAGGTTAGGTTTCTGCCACAGAAGAAACCTTGGATTTGTTTTCAGAAAGTGATTCTAGAACATGCTGAGGTATCTCTACAACTCTGAGCATCTGCACCTTAATAGGGAGTTGCAGACATGTGGATATTTTCATTTCAGCACGTGCCAAGCACCTTTTAGGAATAACATCTGAAGAGCTGCACAGCTTGAACATATCAGGAGTGGAAAAATGTTAACCTTATAGGAACTAGGCTGTGGAATGTATTATGGGGGAACTGCACATGTCCTACACCCATCATCATCATCATCATCATCATCATCATCATCATCATTTTAAATGTTTAGACTTCCCACCCACCCCTACAAGGTGACTCTGTACAGTTTAAACTCTTCCATCAGAAAAATACACCTCTTTCATAGGCTAAATTAATATTTTCATCAATTTTAATTTATGTTTTATTATACATTTTATTTTCACTTCACATTTTTCATTTTATTAATTGCTAGTCACTTTTGTGCTCTGATTGGCAGATTCAAATAAATAAATGAATATCAAGCTCTGAATATGTCTAATAGTACCTTTTCAGGGTAATTTCTAATATTTGGCTATCGTAGATTAACATAGTTCTCCTCCTACAATGGTTTATAAAGTGTAACTGGAGATTATGTTAATGACTGTGACTGCATTACTAAAAAAGGTACTTTTTCTTAGGGAGATCAGCAGTATAATCACAATAGCTGAATCTTCTTCAGGTTTTCTCAAAGATTGAAAGATGACCTTTCCCCCCTCAATCTTAGCTAAAGGCAATGTAATTGGTTGTAATTGAAATGCAATTTTTCAGGGAAACTCAGAGCTTGTAGGGGGTCTTTGTGTAAGCAGTCAGTATTTGGATCTGTTAGTTTGGGGTTATCTGATGTGCACTAATAGATTTGACTGTTAAGATTATGCCTCCATTTATTTTAATCTGGTTTTTTATAAACAATAAATTAATCAATCAATTGATTAAGACCATAACATGACATAAACGTTTAGCATCTTCTTTCCAAAGGAATCATGACTAAATACTGTGTTCCTTTTAAACATTGACAAACCAATGTATGTGTGTGTAATAGGGATCATAGATACACATTTAAGGTAAAGGTAAAGGTTCCCCTCGCACATACGTGCTAGTCATTCCCAAATCTAGGGGGCGGTACTCATCTCCGTTTCCAAGCCGAAGAGCCAGCGCTGTCCGAAGACATCTCCGTGGTCATATGGCCGGCATGACTAAACGCCAAAGGCGCACAGAACACTGTTACCTTCCCATCAAAGGTGGTCCCTATTTTTCTACTTGCATTTTTTACATGCTTTCAAACTGCTAGGTTGGCAGAAGCTGGGACAAGTACTGGGAGCTCACTCTGTTATGCGGCGCTAGGGATTCAAACCGCCAAACTGCTGACCTTTCTGATCGACAAGCTCAGCGTCTTAGCCACTGGGCCAACATGTCTCTGATATACATTTAGAAAAGCATATAAAAATAAATAAATAAATAAACATTAGAGATATACGAATGGCCGATTCAGGGATCAAGGCAGTTTAGTCAGATACTGTATTTAATTCTGTGAGATGATTAGAACATTTGAATTGGTGTGTGTGTGAGAGAGAGAAAGATAAGAAAGAGATGAGGGAGGGAGGGAAGGAGGGAGGGAGAGAGAGAGAGAGAGAGAGAGAGGTGTTAGTTTTTTAAAAAGCCCAGAGGAGGGAAAAAGGAAAGAAAAGGAATCCCTGCTCCGAAAGGGGAGTATTCTCCCAAGAATGCAAACAAGTCCTTTGCGTGCAGGAGGCAGTGCGCGCTGATGTACCAGGGAAGCTGTGCACCTTTTCCTTTGCAAGCAAGCTATTTAGCACCCTAAATAACTGCGAGAAGTGGGCTCACCAAGTAGCGCCAAAGCGCCCTGCAAACAATGGTGGGATTCAAGTAATTTAATAACCGGTTCTCTGCCCTAATGACTTCTTCCAACAACCAGTTTGCCAAACTGCTCAGAAAATTAACAACCGGTTCTCCCAAAGTGGTGCAAACTGGCTGAATCCCACCACTGCCTGTGCAGCTTTTCTGAAGGTTGCTTACGAGCCAGCCTGCCAAGCCTTTCCTTAGAGAGGATCTCCTGCAGATCTGCATAGCGAGGGATCTGATTAGGTCGCTAGATCAGGGTTGAGTTGGAGGCTGGAGTGGACGCGAATGTGTGGCGGCCCGGAGGGTTGCAGCCACCACCCTCCTGGTTGCACTGCCAAGTGGTGGCCCAAGTGGGCTTCCCCTTCCACCTCATCAGCTGCCAGTGGGCGTTGTCAGGAATCTAGTCAGTGAGCCTGATTACCCTGCTGATGGTGAAGAAAAGGCCCAGCAGCATGCGGAGGCTGGAGAAGAGCAGTGCCATCATCACCTTCGCTGTTTCTCCCACCTTTCCTGCCTGTTGGTGGCCAGCTGGAGGAGGTGGAACTGGGGGTGGAGAAAGGAGGAAGGAGCTGGAAAAGCAAAAGCCACCCTGAATGAAGCAAGCAGGCACCTCTCATTCACTCCCCTGCCTGCCTGCTAACCATCCAAGCAACCCTGGGCTGCTTACTGGGACAGAAGACAGCACTCCTGTGCATGTGCACAGTGCTGCAGGGTGATGTCCAGGCTCTGCAAGAGATATCAGAGCTGCTGTGCTTTTCCTGCTTCTGTTGCAGCCGTCTTGGGCAAGTGAATATCACCCGTGAAGAAGAGCCAGGGTCTGAATTTCAGAGCCCTGGGCTTGACAGCAAACCCAGGGTTTTAAGGCCTTGGAGAGGCTAGCAGGGCATGTGGTGACCCCCAATCCCTTCTGTGGCTGGTGGCAGAGAGGAAGGTGAGTCAGGGCTGAGCCGTCACTGCTCAGCTCCCCCCCCAGCCCTCTTGCCCCCAGCCCAGATTCTCCACAGCTGCTGGGCCTCACCTGCTGGCAGGTGGGGGGGCAACCAGGGAGCACGAGGCTATGCTGCCCACATCACCCCTGCCAGCTGTCCCTTAGCTACCTTTCAGGCCCTGTTCTGGGCTGCAGCCTGCTCGTTCTCCCCTCTGCCTCGGGTCCTGCATCCTGCCTGCTACAAGGGGACATGCTGCTTCCATGCCAGCCCAGCCGGTGGATTGGTGAGCAGGCATCCCTTGGGAGAGGCATTTTCTTTCAGGCCTCCCACCCAGAGGTCCTGCAGAAGCCAAAACTGGGCCCGAAAGGTGGCCGAGCCTCACTGTGTTCCCCCCCACTCCAGGTGGCCCTTCGGATGAGCACAGCAAGATCAGAACAGATCTTCGTTCCCTGCTGTCAGCCTTACCTTCCAGCCTATGGGCCTTGCACTGTTGTCAAAGCAGCATCCCATGCTCAGATGGCAGAGGGGTGATATGGGTGGCATAGCTCCATGCTCCTGGGTTTTCCCCTGCACCATTCTCACAGCGGCGACCCATGCTTGGTTGATGCGTGCGGGCCAGTGATGGAAGTGGTGCTGCGGCTGGCAAAGGGGCAATGTGGGCGGTGTAGCCTAGTGCTCTCTGATTGCGACACTGGCAGGCAAGGTGCAGCAGCTGCAGAGACTCTGGGTGGGGGATGAGATTACTGGCCGGAGGGAAGCCGATTGGCGATGGCTCAGTCTTCCCCTCTGTCACCAGCCCCAGGAGAAAGAAAGAAGCAGGCATGGGGAAAGAAGTGGGGAGAGTGAGTAAGGGGACTCTGAAGGAGGAGAAACAGGGTGGAGGTTAGCAAGATGATTCGACAAGGGGTGAGACACTGTGGTGGAAACATGAGGGAGCAAGCAGGGCAGTGGGGGGAGGTGTCCCTTTATTTATTTTTATTTATTTTTATTTATTTTTATTTTAATGTATATGCCGCCCTTCTCTGGAGACTCAGAGTGGCTTACAATCTGTAAGCCGCCCTGCGTAAGCATTTATAAAGGCAGGATCTGGCTCATCCCCGACCCGAGGCATCCACCTGTAGGCCCTGGGGAAAGCCAGAGGCAGGAATTGGCACATCCCCTGACCTGAGGTGAAGGGCGGGTGGGCGGCATGTGTGTGGAAGGGTGGTGTGAGCAAGGCCTGAAAGGTGGCCTTGCCATCTCCACCCTGAGACAGTTTACCTTGGCGGGCAGCCATGGTGAGCACAGCGGGTGAAGTGCAGAGATCAGCTGGACTGCATGGCCAGTGTGGTAGGCTGCGGTGAAGGCAGGCAAATAGGCAAGGTGCGGAGATTAGCTGGGCAAGCAAGAGAGCGAAGGAGTCAGAGAGTAGCTGGGCGTGGGCATGACTCTAGCCACTGGCCAAGGCGGGCAAGGCAAGATAGGATGGGGCGGGGTGGGTTGGTTGGTTTGGGAATTGCCAGCCTCTTTTTCATTTTTTATTGCATCACATATACAGCACACATAAAAAAGAAGTGAGGCTTCAATTATACAGTTCCAGATGCCATATTTAATTTTTGACACATACCCACAATGCATGGATACTCCTTACAGGAGTCATTCTGCTTTCCCAGAGGCAACTCAAAATCTGGTAAATCTTCACTAAATATGAGTTAGGTCTCTATCAGTGGTGGGTTGCCCCCGGTTTGGACCGGTTCTATAGAACCGGTAGTAAAACTGGCGGGAGGCTTTGCCCACTGACCCTGACGTCATCAAAATGCTTCTGCGCATGTGCAGAAGCTTCTGCGCTTGCATGCGGCCCCGTTACAAACTGTTAGTAAAGGTAAGTAAAACCCACCTCTGGTCTCTATCACCTGCATTCTCCAACAGTCAACATCAAGAGACATATTTGATTGGGTCCTGGAGATACTACTGAATTCTCATAATTGTTAACTATTAATAGTGTCATCCTACATGCATTTGCTTACCTTGTTTTAAAGCTATCACTGCGACTTATAATAATTAATTCCTTAGTGCTGTGTGAAGAAGTCCTTTCTTTTATCTCTGGGGAATCGGCTACTATTCAGCTTCATTTATTTTAGAAAGGGTTGGAATCAGCTTTTGTGTTTTATTACTTCAGTCATTTGCAGTGCTATTATTAATATGTAAGATTTAAGCAGGCAAATATTGTATTTAGAGAATGGTTTAAAATGTGAATGGGAAGTTTAGAATTAGCAGGAAAAGACGTCAGATTCCATCCAGTTACATTTGAGTTTTCCCTAACAATTAAACTATAAAGTAGTATTATCTATGCATGGTCAAAATGTAATTTGATTGTTGAATATAGCCACTACATATTTTGTAATCTTGCTGATTTTTCTGCCATTCCTACTGAAAACTCTTCATGGTCAAAGGTACAACATAGTGGATGGGACTTATAATTATATCACCAAATACAGTGACGTAGTTTTTCATTATACTTAAAAGTAAAAGAAGAGAAAGCTAGAAAGTAAACAGCAAGAGACACTGGTTAGTGCCTTATGTGTTTTTCCTCATGTTTTGAGATTTATTTATATAAAAATAATATAATGGTAATAACATATCATCATTTTGGAAAGGCTACAGAGAATTCTGATACAAAATGCGCAGCTCCGCTAGTATACTTACTTCATGGCTGCAATTTAACTGGAGATCTTGTTTGTAACTGCAATAGCACTAGCAGCCGGGGAAATGTCAGGCAAAGGGTCCCTTCGAAGTTAGCTTTACTCTGATTCCTTTACCAATGGCATTCCAAAATCTGAAGAACAAAGCAGGAATGTGTGTATGTGTATGTATGTACTGAGCTGGTGAACATGGCCTCTTGATATTTTAGTGCTGAATGGCTGTATTGTAACTGGAGGAATGAAAAAATAAATAAAAAGTTTTTGCAGCCTAGTTGTCATATTTATGGATATGTGCAGTTATATTTGAAGCAAAAATGTGAGGGGATATTTGAACTTTCATGTCATTTTTGCAAGAATATATTGTTTTTACAAAGTCCCAACATGCAGAATTTGATAAAGAGGCTTCTTAACGGTGATAGCTGGAAATATAGAACCCTCTCCCAGCTTCATTCAGAAGATTCTTCAAAATATTGGCCTTCATATATACTTCTAGACTGGTTGGATGAAGATACTGATGCCTGGCTCCTGATGACAGATTTTGATTTTAAATAAACTGGTAGTTTTTGATGATCAAGGGAAATCATTTGGTCTTCCAAATCTAATTTCAGTCTCCATTTCATTAGTAATATTTTAATTGTAAAGGCAAGTCTCACAGAATTCTTGTCTGAAGTTACAAGCTCTGAAAACTAGTTTTTAGTAAGAATTTTGTACATGAGAAAAGAGAACAGGGCCTGTACCAAAAGTCAAGAATCAGAAACTTCAAATGAAGTGATTATTTACATCCTATAAAGACTTTCATGCCATACCTCATTCACACATTACAGCTACTTTATCAGGGTTGTAAAAATTCAAACAACCATTAGAGAGCGGCAAAACATTATTGTCCTGTGTCTTTTTGTTTCCATGTTAAGTGATCTTAAGAGTTTTGTAGCCCAGATACTATAGCCCTGCATTACATATTTTATTCAGTAAAGCCCTATTCAGCACTCACACTCACTGAAGTAGAAATATTGGATTTGTAACACATACTAAGTTATGCAAAACCCAACATGAACTAAAGTTGAACAAGAAGTAAGCTTAGTACATGATACAAGTGCATCTGCTAAGTCTATTCCTCATCTGGTTAAACATTTAGTGTGAACCAGCTGATATAAGGTTTGGTTCCTACAACTTATGGATATGACATCTCAGAATGTATTAAGAAGACCTCAGAACATCTCAGTCAGTACTAAGGTTGACGTGATAGCAGTCTTCCAATATTTGAGAGGCTGTCATAAAGGAGATGCGGGGGACAACCTATTCTCCAAAACCCCTGAGGGCAAGACAAAGAGTAACTGATGGAAACATCAAAAAGAGATCCAAGAACTAAGGAGAAATTACCTGACAGTGAGAACAAATAATGAGTGGAATAGCTTGCCTTCAGAAGTTGTGAGTGCTTCATCACTGGAAGTTTTTAAAGAAGAGATTGGGCAGTCATTTGTCCAGATTGGTATAGACTCTCCTGTTTGGTCAAGGGAGTCGGACTAGAAAACTTCCAAGGTCCCTTCTAACTCTATTATTCTATATTCTATCAATTCAGATGGATTTTTTTTTCTTCCAGTGACAACTGGTTGTAACACTAAGCCTGGGAACACAAAGTTGTATCACGAAGATAGAATTTCCCTGGGCCCATGTTTTTACAAGTTCTCTACAAGGAAGAGGGACAAACCGTATATTGAAGTGTTGAACCATATATTGACTGTTCCAGTATGTGTTGTCATCCATGAAACAAAGCAGCATGGGGGAAACTCTCAGCAAATAGTATCATGTATTTTATTCAATGTACCATAGTAATGTATTTTTAGCTATTCAGCTTTAATTATTACAGAGCAGACGGGATTATATGTTCCCTTTCTACTATGAAACTTACTGGGTGGCCTTGGGAAAATCATTTTTTTTCTGCCTGACCTACTATGAAGTGAGGGGTGGGGAAAATAGACAAAATCTGAGCTGCAATGTCATTTTAGACCAGCCGACCTCAACATTCTCCAGATGTGCAGGAGAATAGTTCCCAAGATTTCTAGGCAGTATGGGGCCAATGAAATTCTGACCAAGAGATGGTAGTTGGGGTCCCTATCCCCCATGTTGGGGAGACACTACTCTGAGGGAGGTGGCATGGTTGATTGAAAGATAGAGGAGAAATATTCCAGAATCAAAACTGTGCCAAGATGTTTGTACTTCTCTCTTGCTGTAAAGTCATGTTTCCATAATTCTGAATCTTCACCTTCTAATTTAGAGAGGCATGATGGGCAGGGTTTGATTTCCTGGGTAAAATTGTCAAAGTATTCGTATTTTTATTACCATGTGCCAAAAGTATGGCTAAAACCTTCGAAACCTGAAGCCAAGGGAGGAAGAAGTTCTTGAAGTTTAGGAAACATATGCCTAAAGATCTGGATTCAGAAGCCTAGCCTGAACATCTTCTTCAGTGGTGATGTTCAATCTATTTTTGTACTTTTCAGCATGGTTTTGCTTTGACTCTCCTGAGGTTATATGGGTGGTTACAATACTGGCAGAGTTACACAAATACTGTGTTCATAGCTCAGCAATCTTTGGATCCGTATTTGGAGTTCAAGGTGGGTGGCATGTCAGCAAATGCCAATAGAGAGGCTACAGAAAGGTTGCTACAGAGACTTGGTGACTCAGTATAGACCCTATACAAACTCTCAATTAAAGGGCCAGAAGTCTTTTCTAATTACTAAAAAATGATGGGCAAATCTCAGTTCAAGGCAATTACACTAAATGACTATTTTTATCTACAACTCATCATCCACAATATTCAGAAATGAATGCCAACTAAAGATGCCTTATGCACAGAGGATTTTTTTTAAAAAGAGTATTTTTTCCTTGTAAAATTGCAGATTTGTAGCTGCACATAATGTAAAGATTAATATGATCTGAAGAGAACCAGAGTATAAATGGAAGGAGGAAATCCATGACCAGGAAACATGGAATGAAATATCACTTACTGATTGTTCTGATAACAAATATCCTTTCAAGCCTTAGGACTTAGAAAAGACTAAGGTTTTATGTGGCTTCACAATAGCTCAAAAATTGGTTCCAAATGGCTGTTTTTCAGACTGCAGTTTCTCCGTCTTTTCCTTCAAAAAAGGTGAGAATAGAGATTCTGGAAGACAACAGCAAGAGCACTTAGACTTATATACTGCTTCATAGGGTTTTTATAGCACTCTCCAAGTGGTTTACAGAATCAGCATATTGCCTCCAACAATCTGGGTCCTCATTTTATCGACCTTGGAAGGATCGGAGACTGAGTCAATCTTGAGCCAGTCAGGCTCAAACTCCTAGAAGCGGGCAGAATTTGCCTGCAATACTACATTCTAACCACTGTGCCACCATGGAGACAAGTCACTCCCATTTCCTTCCTTAAATGCCTCTCCCACTCCTGGTCCCAAATTACAGTGCTAAAACTAAGCCCATTCTTCCAAGCAATTTTAGTGACATGATTTCAGGATTTTTTCAATATTTTAAAAAAAATTAATTGTGAAAATAGTAGAAAATTTCATTTTAGAGGCCTCTGGCTCCCACAAAACCCACAAAATCGAGGTAGTAGTAGTGGAATAAAGAAAGACAGATAGCTTCCTTTTATTGAGTTGATTGCTTCATCTGACTTTATCTTTCAAGAACTTTTCGCAGACTTACATGTTTCAGGGAATGAAACTGGGCTCTTTTCCATGCAGAGTATATAATCTACCACTAAATTTTTTCCATCTTGGGAGATGGTGATAGTTGGCATATGCAGAGCTAGACTCATCTGCCTAGATTCCATCTCCGCCCATTTTTGGGCTTCGCATGTCTTTGCTGTGAGTGGATAATCTAGAAAGTTACTCAAAGAGAAGGTAATCTATAATAGTAATAAAAGATCTTACCATCAGACTTCCTTTAAGGATCCTCCAGATGTAGTGCTTCAATTTCCACATTACCCAACCTATCTGATTTGCAATCATGCTGGTTTATAGATTATGAGAATTGTATGACACATCTGAAGAATACCAGGTTGGCAACTGTTTCTTAATTATGGTATAGGAGAGCAGACAGAGGTTTTTAAGTAATGCCAAACAATGCTGAAGAGCATTTAGGAAGCTTCTGTGAAGAAGGATGAAATAAGATTGGGAAGACTTACTGTAACTTCAAATTCCAGCCACAGCCATGGAAGTTTAATGGACAAGTGACTATTTGGGCCAGTGACTATTTCCCCATCTAACCCATCTTATACGGTTTTTTATTGGTACATAGCCAGGAGTGCCTGCAGGAAGGTCAAAAAAGTCAAGATGATGGCCACAACTATGCAAATGAAGGTTTGCTGCTAAATTATGTGCATCCAAATGATTTGATTGTGTGGTTGTGGCCACGATCTTGATTTTTTTGAGTTTCCCTGCTGTCACCCAATACATGGCCTTGAGTTCCTGGAAAGAAGGCAAGGTAAAAATCTAAAGATTAAAAAAAGTATGGCAAGTATTAGAAACCTTCAACTTGACCATCATTAATGATCTTGTTTCCATTTATGTATATTTTCTGATTGTTATATTAAAAGGAAGAAGGAAAGAGTATGACCTATGTTAGACAACTTCTTTGAAAGCAAAAAACCGAACTTTTCCAGTTCCTTTTTGCCATAAATCTGATTGCCAAAACTGAAGCAGCCACACAGAGAGGTAAGGAAAACATAAAAATTTAGAAATGGGGGGGAAAAGTAAACAAAATAATAGTACAGTTCTTTACTGAGAGCAGTGATTCTGCCAAAACAGTCCCATAACTTGCAGTTAACCATCTCTCACTGAATGTGTGTTTAATTAAAACAAGAAACCGGGCAATGAGCTTTCTTTTAATTTTGTTAAATGCAGGTTACTGCTGAATTTAATTTAAAGTCAGCCTTCTAGGCTAAAACTCTGTAACTACAAGTAATCACCTGGAAGTTAATCCTGATTTATACAGAGGGGCCTCATTTCTGAATAAACATGAATAAGGCAGCCTTTCCTTCCCTAGAGGTTCCCCTTGTGTCCTGGACTACACCTTTCTTAAATGATAACAGTGGCTAGGAGTAATGGGAACTCTAGTTCTACTCTTCTGGCCTGGTGCCAGGTTGAGGAAGATTGGAATTTCCCCATCTAAAGCAAACAGAGATGGGTTACCTAAGGTGAGAGGGATTGGATTTTGCTGTCAAGATGTTCTCAATGTACAAAGGGTAAAAAAAAATTCTTGGACCTTGAGGAGAACTACATATTTGAAGGCAAATATAATTTCTTCAGATTATATTGCTTACTGTATTTTGTTGCAAAGAGAAAGGAATATCCACTGTTAAAAAAGAAGTGGGAACAGAAAAAAATGTACCATAGAGCCCTTCCTTTTTAGAATTTCAGCTTTCCCATTTCTTTACTACTACACAACTGTCAATGAAGATTCTATGCTTGTTGAAGATGCTTAATACTAACTAAGCTATTGGGGAAATGTTCTCTCTATTCATTATCCTGAATGAGTCTTTAACCTTACAGTAAATAAACCAACAAGCTAACACTTCCTGGTTCTGATGAACAAAACTGTTTTCAATACATTCCCCGAACTGAGATCTGTATTAACATATAACAGAGGCCACCCAGGAAACTTGTTACTAGAGATCAAATAGCAAATGTATAAAATAGGCTGCATTCCTAAATATAAACAGCATTAGCTTTAAAGAAACTTCTACCTTTAATTTAGTAGACAGAGTAAATCCAGTCCACAAAATTATGCTAGTCCTTTAGTTTTCTCTATCCATAGGATGAAAGTGATAGTCCTCCTAAACACACACACACACAAATTGAAGAGCAAAAATAACTAGTTGCTAAGATAAGGTAGGGAAACAATGCTGTTGAGAAAAAATTCTGAACATTGGCCATGCTTTCTCAGCTAATATGGATGGTAGTATAGCAAAATTTAGCAGGCTAAATTTCCTTCATTTGAGGTTTCTACATAGTTTGGCCAGCATCACATTCTGTCTCTTTGTTCATCTGTCCATCAGTCCGTCCATCCATCCATCCATCCATCCATCCATCCATCCATCCATCTCTTCATCTGCATTTACTCTGAAAAGAAAAAGAAACAAAATCCATATCTCTTTAAAGGCTATATAACAATACCGTATGCACTATGGTTGACAAAATTTATGTAATAATAAACTAATTAGCCATCAAGGTTTCTTGTTATTTTTTCTCTTAAAAACTACCATGGCAACAGCTCTAAAAATAGTACATAAGGACAGTTTGATCCTGTCTACTGTAGGTAGGAAGCATTAGAGGAATAATTGAAGACACTTCTCTTTGCCTGGTGTCTCTTATTTTAAGATTTCCTAAAGAATATTGGGGACTTGTATTTCAAGGGCATGTTGGTACATTTCATGTACCCTCTAGATAGGGTCACGGTAATTTGACTTGTAAAATAGTTTCTGGATTAGCTTGCACTGAATAGCATGATTGTGCTTGAGATAAAACTGGGATTTGGTTGTGCTTTTGGCATAATGACCAAAATGCACCCAAGCTGTCCAATACTGTTCTTACTGTTAGCAGGGAATACTGAATGTGGCATGGATTCAACTAAGACTAGTAATCTAATTTACATTGCCTCTTTCTTAGGCAAGTTGGGCAACATGTTCTGAAGAGTAAAGGGATGAAAGAGTAAAGCAGTAAAGGGATTAAAGAGTAAATGATGCTAATCCAGCCTAGAAATCCTAGGGCCAAATACAAGTCAAGGTGCCTTCCTATTCCCCAGATGCCAGATGTGAAGGAGGTAAATCTCTCTGCTATGGGAAACCAACTTTGAATGTTGGCCTCACTAGCCTCTCTGTTCAACTTGATTTGCCTCTTACCTGTTCAGGAACCAATTGTTCCTTAATTGAGATGTATTTCTGCATGAAGACAATATTTTTAATGCCTACTCTGTTGGATAATTGACCAGTGAGTTTATTGCCTTTCATTTTAAAACATGGCTTGTCTTCTACATCGGAATAAGTCTAATTTATCTTTGAACTTGTTTTCTTTGAAGGTTTGAAATAACATTGTCATTCAAGTTATCAGTTGGATGGATTGTTAAGAATGAAAGGAAAAAAAAGTTCTTAGTTGAGAACTGGTTTCTGAATACAACCAGCCATGGAGAGTGAAATACCTCTTAAACAGAGCTGATATCCAGCTGATTCAGGTAAACTGGTAGTGGAAATTTTGAGTAGTTTGGAGAACTGGCAAATCGCACCACCAGCTGGCCCCACCCATCCTGCTCCACCCCACCTCGCCCTATATATCTTACCTCGCCATGTGGCCCAGCTAATCTCTGCGCCTTGCCTCTGTGCCTCACCTGCTCTGCTCACCAAAGGTAAGCATGCTGCCTGCTTGCCATTTGTCTTGGGTTGGGGCCCGGGGACACACCATTCCCTGGCTCCAGCCTTGCCCCGGAGCCTCTGCCCACCTTGGCTGGGTCAGAGAACGTGCCATTCCCTGGTTCCGGCCTTGCTCCTGAGTTTCCACCCACTCACCGTTCGCCTCAGCCAAGTCAGGGAATGTACTATTCCCCGGCTCTGGCCTTGCCCCGGATTCCCCTCCTGCTCACTGTTTACCTCAGCTGGGTCGGAGAACATGCCATTCCCCTGCTCTGGCCTTGCCCTGGGCCTCCACCTGAATGCCGCCACTCTCTCTGGCCTCAAACTACGGCCCCCTGGGCCAAAGCAATTTATTCAGCTTGCGGCCTATCGTCCTAGGCCGAAGGGCCATAGGGGGTCAGCATGGTCACAGGTGGGCCAAAGTAGTTTGGGAATGGACCGGACGGTTCTTACCTGCAAGAAGTCCCATCCAGAAAGTGCTGCAGCGGAGATCTTGCAGCTGCTCCTTCCATCCCTTGCTGAGCCTTGGTCGCTCATGGAGATGCTCCATGTGTTCTCTGGGTCAGCAGCTGCTTCTCTCCACTGCTGCTCTTGCTGGGAGAGCATCTTGTGCAATTTAGCAGCTGTGAGCCACCGCTTTCCTCTAATGGGGCTTCCCTTGAGGTGCACCCGGAGGCTCCAGTTAGTCCAGAATGCGGCCGCGTGGGGGATTTTGGGAGTAACAAGGTACTCCCATGTGACACCTCTCCTGCGCGAGCTGCA